>JBAMJV010004833.1:0-84960 GCA_037951105.1 Echinarachnius parma | reverse complement strand
CATATACTGTAGTGATCTTAAGTGTATAGGAATAGCTACGGGATGAGGCATAGTACAATGCTAAAGTGATCATGGTGATTGGTGGGATCTGATAGCGACTCTATACGAGATGAGACATAGTAATTTGACCAAGAATCGGCCGGGGGGAGGGGGGGGGGGAGGGGGGGGGGGGGTGTAATTTTTTACTCCCTCACCAGTTTTGAATAGGATTTGTAAATCGTACTTCGGTGTATTTCGGGTACTTAAAGGTAAATTACCTCATATGAGAGCATTAAATATGAACAGATTATGGGACTAATGTCGAGAGGGGGGAAGAGGTAGGGCATAACAAGGTTTCATGGATGGTTAGCGGGAGCCAAGGGGGGGGGGGGGTAGGTCTGGATAAGGGAATATAAAGCAGTATATATTACCCCTCCTTGGTTTTAGGTTTTTTAAATTAAATATGAACAGATTATGGGACTAGTGTCGAGAGGGGGGAAGGGGCAGGGCATAACAAGGTTTCATGGATGGTTAGGGGGAGCCAAGGGGAGGGGGGGGGGAAGGTCTGGATATGGGAATATAAAGCAGTATATATTACCTCCGTGGTTTTAGGTTTTGTTTTATTAAATATGAACAGATTATGGGACTAGTGTCGAGAGGGGGGGGGGGGGGGGGGGCATAACAAGGTTTCATGGATGGTTAGGGAGAGCCAAGGGGGGGGGGGGGGGTAGGTCTGGATAAGGGAATATAAAGCAGTATATAATTACCTCCTTGGATTTAGGTTTTTTTAAATTAAATATGAACAGATTATGGGACTATCGCGAGAAGGGGGAAGGGGTAGGGAATAACAAGGTTTCATGGATGGTTAGGGGGAGCCAATGGTAGGGGGGGGGGGTAGGTCTGGATAAGGGAATATAAAGCAGTATATATTACCTCCGTGGTTTTAGGTTTTGTTTTATTAAATATGAGCAGATTATGGGACTAGTGTTGAGAGGGGGAAGGGGTAGGGCATAACAAGGTTTCATGGATGGTTAGGGGGAGCCAAGGGGGGGGGGGGGGGGGGGGTAAGTCTGGATAAGGGAATATAAAGCAGTATATATTACCTCCTTGGTTTTAGGTTTTTTAAATTAAATATGAACAGATTATGGGACTAGTGTCGAGATGGGGGAAGGGGCAGGGAATAACAAGGGTTCATGGATGGTTAGGGGAATATAAAGCAGTATATATTACCTCCTTGGTTTTAGGTTTTTTATTAAATATGAACAGATTATGGGACTAGTGTCGAGAGGGGGGAAGGGGGGGGGGGCATAACAAGGTTTCATAGATGGTTAGGGGGAGCCAGGGGGGGGGGGGGGGGTAGGTCTGGATAAGGGAATATAAAGCAGTATATATTACCTCCGTGGTTTTAGGTTTTGTTTTATTAAATATGAACAGATTATGGGACTATCGCGAGAGGGGGGGGGGGGGGGGGCATAACAAGGTTTCATGGATGGTTAGGGGGAGCCAAGGGGGGGGGGGGGGGTAGGTCTGGATAAGGGAATATAAAGCAGTATATATTACCTCCTTGGATTTAGTTTTTTTATAATAAATATGAACAGATTATGGGACTATCGCGAGAGGGGGGAAGGGGTAGGGCATAACAAGGTTTCATGGATGGTTAGGGGGAGCCAAGGGGGGGGGGGGGGTAGGTCAGGATAAGGGAATATAAAGCAGTATATATTACCTCATTGGTTTTAGTTTTTTTTAAATAAATATGAACAGATTATGGGACTAGTGTCGAGAGGGGGGAAGGGGGGGGTGCATAACAAGGTTTCATAGATGGTTAGGGGGAGCCAAGGGGGGGGGGGGTAGGTCTGGATAAGGGAATATAAAGCAGTATATATTACCTCCGTGGTTTTAGGTTTTGTTTTATTAAATATGAACAGATTATGGGACTAGTGTCGAGAGGGGGAAGGGGTAGGGCATAACAAGGTTTCATGGATGGTTAGGGGGAGCCAAGGGGGGGGGGGGTAAGTCTGGATAAGGGAATATAAAGCAGTATATATTACCTCCTTGGTTTTTAGGTTTTTTAAATTAAATATGAACAGATTATGGGACTAGTGTCGAGATGGGGGAAGGGGCAGGGCATAACAAGGTTTCATGGATGGTAAGGGGGAGCCAAGGGGGGGGGGGGGGGGTAGGTCTGGATAAGGGAATATAAAGCAGTATATATTACCTCCTTGGTTTTAGGTTTTTTATTAAATATGAACAGATTATGGGACTAGTGTCGAGAGGGGGGAAGGGGGGGGCATAACAAGGTTTCATAGATGGTTAGGGGGAGCCAAGGGTAGGGGGGGGGGGTAGGTCTGGATAAGGGAATATAAAGCAGTATATATTACCTCCGTGGTTTTAGGTTTTGTTTTATTAAATATGAGCAGATTATGGGACTAGTGTTGAGAGGGGGGAAGGGGTAGGGCATAACAAGGTTTCATGGATGGTTAGGGGGATCCAAGGGGGGGGGGGGGGGGTGTAGGTCTGGATAAGGGAATATGAAGCAGTATATCTTACCTCCTTGGTTTTAGTTTTTTTTAAATTAAATATGAACAGATTATGGGACTAGTGTCGAGAGGGGGGAAGGGGTAGGGCATAACAAGGTTTCATAGATGGTTAGGGGGAGCCAAGGGTAGGGGGGGGGGGGTAGGTCTGGATAAGGGAATATAAAGCAGTATATATTACCTCCGTGGTTTTAGGTTTTGTTTTATTAAATATGAGCAGATTATGGGACTAGTGTTGAGAGGGGGGAAGGGGTAGGGCATAACAAGGTTTCATGGATGGTTAGGGGGATCCAAGGGGGGGGGGGGGAGTGTAGGTCTGGATAAGGGAATATGAAGCAGTATATATTACCTCCGTGGTTTTAGGTTTTGTTTTATTAAATATGAACAGATTATGGGACTAGTGTCGAGAGGGGGAAGGGGTAGGGCATAACAAGGTTTCATGGATGGTTAGGGGGAGCCAAGGGGGGGGGGGGGGGTAAGTCTGGATAAGGGAATATAAAGCAGTATATATTACCTCCTTGGTTTTAGGTTTTTTAAATTAAATATGAACAGATTATGGGACTAGTGTCGAGATGGGGGAAGGGGCAGGGCATAACAAGGTTTCATGGATGGTAAGGGGGAGCCAAGGGGGGGGGGGGGGTAGGTCTGGATAAGGGAATATAAAGCAGTATATATTACCTCCTTGGTTTTAGGTTTGTTATTAAATATGAACAGATTATGGGACTAGTGTCGAGAGGGGGGAAGGGGGGGGGGGGCATAACAAGGTTTCATAGATGGTTAGGGGGAGCCAAGGGTAGGGGGGGGGGGGGTAGGTCTGGATAAGGGAATATAAAGCAGTATATATTACCTCCGTGGTTTTAGGTTTTGTTTTATTAAATATGAGCAGATTATGGGACTAGTGTTGAGAGGGGGGAAGGGGTAGGGCATAACAAGGTTTCATGGATGGTTAGGGGGATCCAAGGGGGGGGGGGGGGTAGGTCTGGATAAGGGAATATGAAGCAGTATATCTTACCTCCTTGGTTTTAGTTTTTTTTAAATTAAATATGAACAGATTATGGGACTAGTGTCGAGAGGGGGGAAGGGGTAGGGCATAACAAGGTTTCATGGATGGTTAGGGGGAGCCAAGGGGGGGGGGGGGGGTAGGTCTGGATAAGGGAATATAAAGCAGTATATATTACCTCCTTGGTTTTAGGTTTGTTATTAAATATGAACAGATTATGGGACTAGTGTCGAGAGGGGGGAAGGGGGGGGGGGCATAACAAGGTTTCATAGATGGTTAGGGGGAGCCAAGGGTAGGGGGGGGGGTAGGTCTGGATAAGGGAATATAAAGCAGTATATATTACCTCCGTGGTTTTAGGTTTTGTTTTATTAAATATGAGCAGATTATGGGACTAGTGTTGAGAGGGGGGAAGGGGTAGGGCATAACAAGGTTTCATGGATGGTTAGGGGGATCCAAGAGGGGGGGGGGGGGGGTAGGTCTGGATAAGGGAATATGAAGCAGTATATCTTACCTCCTTGGTTTTAGTTTTTTTTAAATTAAATATGAACAGATTATGGGACTAGTGTCGAGAGGGGGGAAGGGGTAGGGCATAACAAGGTTTCATGGATGGTTAGGGGGAGCCAAGGGGGGGGGGGGGGGGGTAGGTCAGGATAAGGGAATATAGAGCAGTATATATTACCTCCTTGGTTTTAGTTTTTTTTAAATAAATATGAACAGATTATGGGACTAGTGTCGAGAGGGGGGAAGGGGGGGGGGGGGCATAACAAGGTTTCATAGATGGTTAGGGGGAGCCAAGGGGGGGGGGGGGGGTAGGTCTGGATAAGGGAATATAAAGCAGTATATATTACCTCCGTGGTTTTAGGTTTTGTTTTATTAAATATGAACAGATTATGGGACTAGTGTCGAGAGGGGGAAGGGGTAGGGCATAACAAGGTTTCATGGATGGTTAGGGGGAGCCAAGGGGGGGGGGGGGGTAAGTCTGGATAAGGGAATATAAAGCAGTATATATTACCTCCTTGGTTTTAGGTTTTTTAAATTAAATATGAACAGATTATGGGACTAGTGTCGAGATGGGGGAAGGGGCAGGGCATAACAAGGTTTCATGGATGGTAAGGGGGAGCCAAGGGGGGGGGGTAGGTCTGGATAAGGGAATATAAAGCAGTATATATTACCTCCTTGTTTTTAGGTTTTTTATTAAATATGAACAGATTATGGGACTAGTGTCGAGAGGGGGGAAGGGGGGGGGGGCATAACAAGGTTTCATAGATGGTTAGGGGGAGCCAAGGGTGGGGGGGGGGGGGGGGGGGTAGGTCTGGATAAGGGAATATAAAGCAGTATATATTACCTCCGTGGTTTTAGGTTTTGTTTTATTAAATATGAGCAGATTATGGGACTAGTGTTGAGAGGGGGGAAGGGGTAGGGCATAACAAGGTTTCATGGATGGTTAGGGGGATCCAAGGGGGGGGGGGGGGTAGGTCTGGATAAGGGAATATGAAGCAGTATATCTTACCTCCTTGGTTTTAGTTTTTTTTAAATTAAATATGAACAGATTATGGGACTAGTGTCGAGAGGGGGGAAGGGGTAGGGCATAACAAGGTTTCATGGATGGTTAGGGGGAGCCAAGGGGGGGGGGGGTAGGTCAGGATAAGGGAATATAGAGCAGTATATATTACCTCCTTGGTTTTAGTTTTTTTTAAATTAAATATGAACAGATTATGGGACTAGTGTCGAAAGGGGGGAAGGGGTAGGGCACAACAAGGTTTCATGGATGGTTAGGGGGAGCCAAGGGGGGGGGGGGGTAGGTCAGGATAAGGGAATATAAAGCAGTATATATTACCTCCTTGGTTTTAGGTTATTTCTAATTAAATATGAACAGATTATTTGACTAGTGTCGAGAGGGGGGAAGGTGTACGGCATAGCAAGGTTTCATGGATGGTTAGGGGGAGCCAAGGGGGGGGGGGGGGGGTTCTGGATAAGGGAATATAAAGCAGTATATATTACCTCCTTGGTTTTAGTTTTTTAAATTAAATATGAACAGATTATGGGACCTAGTGTCGAGAGGGGGGAAGGGGAGGGGGGGGGGCATAACAAGGTTTCATAGATGGTTAGGGGGAGCCAAGGGTAGGGGGGGGGTAGGTCTGGATAAGGGAATATAAAGCAGTATATATTACCTCCTTAAAAACCGATGTCAATACCAATAAATGTATTTTATTGGAATGTATAGCAATACAAAGATATAAATTAAATACTTAGACGGCGGGGGCCAAGTAGGGACCTATGGATTTCGATTTATTGATTATTAATTGACATCTGAGAAGTGGTGGCCTCCTGGCCCCAACCGTTTCATTGCTTTACAAACGATGTCAAGGAAATATTTACCAATATATGTATTTTATTGGAGTATATAGCAATACAAAAAAATACATTAAATACTTAGACGGCTGAGGCCAGGTAGGGACGTATGTATTTCATTTTATTGATTATCAATTGACATCTGAGAAGTGGTGGCCTCCTGGCCCCAGCCGTTTCATTGCTTTAAAACCGATGTCAAGGAAATATTTTCCAATAGATGTATTTTACAGTGTTGTATCCGAGTCCACCCAATCCGAGTCCGAGACCGAGTCCGAGTCCAGACTGTCCGAGTCCGAGACCGAGACCGAGTCCAGACCATCCGAGTCCGAGTCCGAGTCCGAGTCCAGACCATCCGAGTCCGAGACCGAGTCCGAGTCCAACTCTTTTTTTTTTTATTAATTATTTTTATTTTACATTGATTCATTTTCTTTTCCAAAAGGCAATTGATCTATCACTCGATCAAGTGATTAACCCTAGATATGTGTCACATAGTATGCACTCATTAAAGGGGTAGTTTAGTTTTGGTAGAGAGGGCGCTGCACATCACAATTTCTTTGTGAGGTAATGCAAAACTGAGTGCCGAATTTGAGAGAACATGCAATTTTAATGGCAGAATAAACTTTATTTGGTCAAAATCGACCCAGAAACGGCTAAAATATCAATAAATATATCTGATCTTATAATTATTTGGGGCCCAAATAATTAGATGATTTTTAGAAAATTTTTTTTAAATGCTTGCACTTTTTCAACAATTTTCAAAAGCGTTTTTTAAATAGTTGTTGATGATCTCGCTATTCAATCATTATATCAATAAAACATCACATGCATAATTTTGTATGAAAAATGGTTAAAAACCAATGCCTTTTTAAAAAGCGCCCTCTTGTGTTTTAATGGCTGTTTTTGAATGATAACAGGCTTTTTACTTAGTCGTTTGTAATTTTGTATACCTTTCGAGCATGGTGGAGTTATAACTATTAGTTTATAATGTTACTGTGCATGTTTTGGCTACTAAAGTTCAGCCTTACCAAAACTAAACTACCCCTTTAAGGGCTCCCCGGCACTCACGTTTTTTTTTAACAGGCCCTTTTGGGCCAGTAGATTTGTTTCAATTATTGTATGGGTATATTCGTTGTATTACTTATTATGGCGTTATGAAGGGTAATATAGTCACCCGACGTTGTGAGATATTATGTATGCAAGCGAACGGAGCGAGCTAGAAAATTTTACCTATTTCACAGCGGAAAATTGCCATTTATTTCAATTACTGTATGGCTATATTCGTTTTATTACTTATGATATGGCGTTATAAAGAGAAATACAATCACCCGACGTTGTGAAATATTTTGTATGCGAGCGAGCGGAGCGAGCTTGAAAATTGTACCTATTTCACAGCGGAAAATTGCCATTTGTTTCAATTACTGTATCGCTATATTCATTTTATTACTTATGATATGGCGTTATAAAGGGAAATACAATCACCCGACGTTGTGAAATATTTTGTATGCGAGCGAGCGGAGCGAGCTTGAAAATTTTACCTATTTCACAGCGGAAAATTGCCATTTGTTTCAATTATTGTATGGATATATTCGTTTTATTACTTATGATATGGCGTTATGAAGGGTAATATAATCACCCGACGTTGTGAAATATTATGTATGCGAGCGAGCGGAGCGAGCTTGAAAATTTTAGCAATTTCACAGCGGAAAATCCCAAAATCCCGGAGAAAATGAGGGAGAAAAGAGGGGAAAGGAATACATTAAAAAAAGGGACCCGCATGTCTAAGGATTTTTTTAATGAAAAGGGGACCCATGTCTAAGGATCTTTCTTGAAAAAGTCACCCTTCCCAGCGGCACATCCCCGTATACCCAATATACGTGAGTACACCCCCCCCCCCCCCCCCGGGTGTTTGATAGCCGAACATTTTCAGAATCACGGTGTCAATTCATAAAAAAGACAGTATAAAATGAAAGCATACCTATCAAATATAAGCTTGGGCTATTTGTTATGGATATGTAACTTCCGTGTCCATTCGTTTCTCACAAATGTGATTTTTTGCTCACTTTCTTGTTGGCTGTCAGTTCATTCGCTATCTCTTTTTCAAGCAACAATCGCTTGGTGGATTGGATAGAATATTTGGCTTGTTTCTTGCAGAATTATAGCACAGAATAGCCAATATACAAGTATACAAAATATACGGAAATTGGCCGGTCTCGAGCTGGACTCGGCCCGAGTCATCGAGTCAACGACCTTCGAGTCCGAGTCCGAGGCCGAATCCAGGGTCCCCGAGTCCGAGTCCGAGTCCGAGGCCGAGTCCAGGGTCCCCGAGTCCGAGTCCGAGGCCGAGGCCGGCAATGCCGGCCTCGAGTCCGGTCTCGAGACCAAGACCGGCCTCGAGTCATACAACACTGGTATTTTATTGGAGTATATAGCAATACAAACAATTAAATTAAATACTTTGACGTCTGAGGCAGGACCTATGTATTTCAGTTTATTGATTATCAATTGACATCTTAGAAGTGGTGGCCTTCTGGCCCCAGCCGTTTCATTGCTTTACAAACGATGTCAAGGAAATTACCAATATTTTATTGGAGTATATAGCAATACCAAAAATTAAATAAAATACTTAGACGGCAGGGGCCAGGTAGGGACCTATGGATTTCGACTCATTGATTATCAATTGACATCTGAGAAGTGGTAGCCTCCTGGCCCCAGCCGTTCCATTGCCTTAAAACCGATGACAAGGAAATATATACCAATATATGTATTTTATTGGAGTATAAGGCAATTCAAAAAATAAAATAAAATACTTAGACGTCTGAGGCCAGGTAGGGACCTATGTATTTCAGTTTATTGATTATCACTTGACATCTTAGAATCGGTGGCCTCCTGGCCCCAGCCGTTTCATTGCTTTAAAAACGATGTCAAGAAAATATATACCAATAGATGTATTTTATTGGAGTATAAGGCAATTCAAAAAATAAAATAAAATACTTAGACGTCTGAGGCCAGGTAGGGACCTATGTATTTCAGTTTATTGATTATCAATTGACATCTTAGAATTGGTGGCCTTCTGGCCCCAGCCGTTTCATTGCTTTACAAACGATGTCAAGGAAATATTTACCAATATATGTATTTTATTGGAGTATATAGCAATACAAACAATTAAATAAAATACTTAGACGGCATGGGCCAGGTAGGGACCTATGTATTTCCATTCATTGATTATCAATAATAAAGGAGTATTATGTTCCCCCTCTTTTGTTTAAGGGTTTTTATTAAAAAAATGATGGCTAGGGGGAGCAATCATAGCTATATGACTCTAGCATATTATTTTTATAAGACAAAGTATATTATCAATATCGCTGCTGTATGTTTAGGTAAAATGTCTTCTATTGAGGCAAACATATATGTGTAAGCAGATCTTTTCCAAACAAAAATATTTCATGTTTCTTTTGTGTTCGGTTTCAGCTGCCCGTTTGCTGTCCATACGAATTGAACATCGTAATATGTTGCTGATGTTATTGTTTCATGTAGTTTTTAATTCCAACGCACAAATAAACCATCAATAGGGTCATATGCTGATACTTATTTTACAGATTTTATATTAGGTTCATGGCAAAGGTTACGAAAGTGACCAGTGGTATCGAAAGTCCGTACAATTCCTAGACTTAGGAGCCTTTCTTGCAGGACGACTGTCGTATGTAATGCAGTCGTAGTCACGTGACAGTTAGGACGCTCTTAGATGAGACCCTTACATAAAACGCGCCCCTGATCCTGTAATTATTAGCAGATTTGACTTCGGTATAATGATCATAGTAGCGTAATACGAGGGTCGCGAGCATATCAACCTCTTAAACAAAGCAGATTATAAACACAGCCTTATCCAAGGGGCTTGGCATTGTGCGCTCGCGTGTTTGTCAAACGATTACAATAGGTAATGTAACTTCCCCACTCAAAAGCGTGCAGTGAAAGCGCTCAAGTGGTTCACCATGAAAACAAAAGCATAGGGCCAGACTCAAGTGCGAACTTCCTGCCGTTTGTAGCCTTTATCCAGAGGCTTGGTCAGCTAGGTCATGATCACGAGACGGCACCCGCACTTGACCCGAGTCGAAATGTGTGGTGCCGTCAAAGAAATTGATGGCCCTTTCATCATGTCCAATGATTTAATCTTCCATGTTACGACACGTCATTACCCGAGTTGTTTTTCTGTGGCTTTATATATAATATAAGTTGTGCAATGCAAATGGAATTCAAAATAAAATTTACACCATTTTTTTTTTTAATATACACTTTGTAACAAATTGTAATGAATAATCCATTTAAATCAAACTAATAATAAATATATATTGGCGAAACAAATCGTTAGAATGACATGATGCTTTAAATAAGATCAAATTTTAGTAACAAATGCAGACACATGCATCGAAATGATTATGAATGTGAACATGATAACAACGAGAATATTAATATAAATGTCGATGTTAATAATAGTTGTGGTGGTGGTGGGATGGTTTCGATGTAGTGATGACTTTTAAAGAAAATAATATGATGATACGTTGATGATGATGATACGTTGATGATGATGATACGATGATGATGATGATGATGATGGTGATGATGATGATGATGATGATGATAATGATGATAATGATGATGATGGTGTTAAACATAAAAAATGACTGTCCTACCCCTTCCCCCCTCTCGACACTAGTCCCATAATCTGTTCATATTTAATAAAAAAAACCTAAAACCAAGGAGGTAATATATACTGCTTCATATTCCATTATCCTGACCTACCCCCCCCCCCCCCCCCTTGGCTCCCCCTAACCATCCATGAAACCTTGTTATGCCCTACCCCTTCCCCCCTCTCGACACTAGGTCCCATAATATGTTCATATTTAATTTAAAAAAACCTAAAACCAAGGAGGTAATATATACTGCTTTATATTCCCTTATCCTGACCAACCCCCCCCCCCCCCCCCCTTGGCTCCCCCTAACCATCCATGAAACTTGTTATGCCCAACCCCTTCCCTCCTCTCGACACTAGTCCCATAATCTGTTCATATTTAATGCTCTCATATAAGGTAATTTACCTTTAAAGTACCCAAAATAGCCATTGAACTTACCCCTCCCCACGACCCCCGTATATGTAATATAGCGCCCATAGCTACAACACGGGGCCGAAAGATTACGGCTGGCTATGCAAGCCGTAATTTCAATTTTTTCATACTTAAAGACACTTTTTTTTCGACATTTTTTTTTTAAAAGCTAGCTAATATATCTGGCTATCCCGTACATATGGTCTCATATGAGGTAATTTACCGTTAAAGTACCCGAAATCGCTATTGAACGCACCCCTCCCCTCGACCCTCGCCTATACAATATACCGCGCATAGCTACAACACAGGGCCGAAGGATTACGGCTGGGTATGCTAGCCGTAATTTCAATTTTTCCATATCTAAAACCACTTATTTTTTCGAGATTTTTCTTTTAAAAGCTAGCTAATATATCTGGCTACCCCCCATATATGCTCTCATATGAGGTAATTTACAGTTAAAGTACCCGAAATCGCCATTGAACGCACCCCTCCCCTCGACCCTCGCCTATACAATATACCGCGCATAGCTACAACACAGGGCCGAAGGATTACGGCTGGGTATGCTAGCCGTAATTTCAATTTTTCCATATCTAAAACCACTTATTTTTTCGAGATTTTTTTTTTAAAAGCTAGCCAATATATCTGGCTATCCGGTACATATGCTCTCATATGAGGTAATTTACCGTTAAAGTACCCGAAATCGCTATTGAACGCACCCCTCCCCTCGACCCTCGCCTATACAAAATACCTCCCATAGACATAACACACAGCCGAAAGATTACGGCTGGCTTCAGCCTGAGTAATTTCATTTTTTCAGTATCTAAAACCACTTATTTTTTCGAGATTTTTCTTTTAAAAGCTAGCTAATATATCTGGCTATCCCGTACATATGCTCTCATATGAGGTAATTTTCCGTTAAAGTACCCGAAATCGCTATTGAACGCACCCCTCCCCTCGACCCACGCCTATACAATATACCGCGCATAGCTACAACACGGGGCCGAAGGATTACGGCTGGGTATGCTAGCCGTAATTTCAATTTTTCCATATCTAAAACCACTTATTTTTTCGAGATTTTTCTTTTAAAAGCTAGCTAATATATCTGGCTACCCCCCATATATGCTCTCATATGAGGTAATTTACAGTTAAAGCACCCGAAATCGCCATTGAACGCACCCCTCCCCTCGACCCTCGCCTATAAAATATACCGCGCATAGCTACAACACAGGGCCGAAGGATTACGGCTGGGTATGCTAGCCGTAATTTCAATTTTTCCATATCTAAAACCACTTATTTTTTCGAGATTTTTTTTTAAAAAGCTAGCCAATATATCTGGCTATCCGGTACATATGCTCTCATATGAGGTAATTTACCGTTAAAGTACCCGAAATCGCTATTGAACGCACCCCTCCCCTCGACCCTCGCCTATACAAAATACCTCCCATAGACATAACACACAGCCGAAAGATTACGGCTGGCTTCAGCCTGAGTAATTTCATTTTTTCAGTATCTAAAACCACTTATTTTTTCGAGATTTTTCTTTTAAAAGCTAGCTAATATATCTGGCTATCCCGTACATATGCTCTCATATGAGGTAATTTACAGTTAAAGTACCCGAAATCGCTATTGAACGCACCCCTCCCCTCGACCCACGCCTATACAATATACCGCGCATAGCTACAACACGGGGCCGAAGGATTACGGCTGGGTATGTTAGCCGTAATTTCAATTTTTCCATATCTAAAACCACTTATTTTTTCGAGATTTTTATTTTAAAAGCTAGCTAATATATCTGGCTATCCCGTACATATGGTCTCATATGAGGTAATTTACCGTTAAAGTACCCGAAATCGCCATTGAACGCACCCCTCCCCTCGACCCTCGCCTATACAATATACCGCGCATAGCTACAACACGGGGCCGAAGGATTACGGCTGGGTATGCTAGCCGTAATTTCAATTTTTCAATATCTAAAACCACTTATTTTTTCGAGATTTTTCTTTTAAAAGCTAGCTAATATATCTGGCTATCCCGTACATATGCTCTCATATGAGGTAATTTACCGTTAAAGTACCCGAAATCGCTATTGAACGCACCCCTCCCCTCGACCCACGCCTATACAATATACCGCGCATAGCTACAACACAGGGGCCGAAGGATTACGGCTGGGTATGCTAGCCGTAATTTCAATTTTTCCATATCTAAAACCACTTATTTTTTCGAGATTTTTATTTTAAAAGCTAGCTAATATATCTGGCTATCCCGTACATGTGGTCTCATATGAGGTAATTTACCGTTAAAGTACCCGAAATCGCTATTGAACGCACCCCTCCCCTCGACCCTCGCCTATACAATATACCGCGCATAGCTACAACACAGGGCCGAAGGATTACGGCTGGGTATGCTAGCCGTAATTTCAATTTTTCAATATCTAAAACCACTTATTTTTTCGAGATTTTTCTTTTAAAAGCTAGCTAATATATCTGGCTATCCCGTACATATGCTCTCATATGAGGTAATTTACCGTTAAAGTACCTGAAATCGCTATTGAACGCACCCCTCCCCTCGACCCACGCCTATACAATATACCGCGCATAGCTACAACACGGGGCCGAAGGATTACGGCTGGGTATGCTAGCCGTAATTTCAATTTTTCCATATCTAAAACCACTTATTTTTTCGAGATTTTTATTTTAAAAGCTAGCTAATATATCTGGCTATCCCGTACATATGGTCTCATATGAGGTAATTTACCGTTAAAGTACCCGAAATCGCTATTGAACGCACCCCTCCCCTCGACCCTCGCCTATACAATATACCGCGCATAGCTACAACACAGGGCCGAAGGATTACGGCTGGGTATGCTAGCCGTAATTTCAATTTTTCCATATCTAAAACCACTTATTTTTTCGAGATTTTTCTTTTAAAAGCTAGCTAATATATCTGGCTACCCCCCATATATGCTCTCATATGAGGTAATTTACAGTTAAAGTACCCGAAATCGCCATTGAACGCACCCCTCCCCTCGACCCTCGCCTATACAATATACCGCGCATAGCTACAACACAGGGCCGAAGGATTACGGCTGGGTATGCTAGCCGTAATTTCAATTTTTCCATATCTAAAACCACTTATTTTTTCGAGATTTTTCTTTTAAAAGCTAGCTAATATATCTGGCTACCCCCCATATATGCTCTCATATGAGGTAATTTACAGGTAAAGTACCCGAAATCGCCATTGAACGAACCCCTCCCCTCGACCCACGCCTATACAATATACCGCGCATAGCTACAACACGGGGCCGAAGGATTACGGCTGGGTATGCTAGCCGTAATTTCAATTTTTCCATATCTAAAACCACTTATTTTTTCGAGATTTTTTTTTTAAAAGCTAGCCAATATATCTGGCTATCCGGTACATATGCTCTGATATGAGGTAATGTACCGTTAAAGTACTCGAAATCGCCATTGAACGCACCCCTCCCCTCGACCCTCGCCTATACAATATACCTCCCATAGACATAACACACAGCCGAAAGATTACGGCTGGCTTCAGCCTGAGTAATTTCGATTTTTCTATATCTAAAACCACTTATTTGTTCGAGATTTTTCTTTTAAAAGCTAGCTAATATATCTGGCTATCCCGTACATATGCTCTCATATGAGGTAATTTACAGTTAAAGTACCCGAAATCGCCATTGAACGCACCCCTCCCCTCGACCCACGCCTATACAATATACCGCGCATAGCTACAACACGGGGCCGAAGGATTACGGCTGGGTATGCTAGCCGTAATTTCAATTTTTCCATATCTAAAACCACTTATTTTTTCAAAATTTTTCTTTTAAAAGCTAGCCAATATATCTGGCTATCCTTTACATATGCTCTCATATGAGGTAATTTACAGTTAAAGTACCCGAAATCGCCATTGAACGCACCCCTCCCCTCGACCCTCGCCTATACAATATACCGCGCATAGCTACAACACGGGGCCGAAGGATTACGGCTGGGTATGCTAGCCGTAATTTCAATTTTTCAATATCTAAAACCACTTATTTTTTCGAGATTTTTCTTTTAAAAGCTAGCTAATATATCTGGCTACCCCTCATATATGCTCTCATATGAGGTAATTTACAGTTAAAGTACCCGAAATCGCCATTGAACGCACCCCTCCCCTCGACCCTCGCCTATACAATATACCGCGCATAGCTACAACACAAGGCCGAAGGATTACGGCTGGGTATGCTAGCCGTAATTTCAATTTTTCCATATCTAAAACCACTTATTTTTTCGAGATTTTTCTTTTAAAAGCTAGCTATTATATCTGGCTACCCCCCATATATGCTCTCATATGAGGTAATTTACAGTTAAAGTACCCGAAATCGCCATTGAACGCACCCCTCCCCTCGACCCTCGCCTATACAAAATACCGCGCATAGCTACAACACAGGGCCGAAGGATTACGGCTGGGTATGCTAGCCGTAATTTCAATTTTTCCATATCTAAAACCACTTATTTTTTCAAGATTTTTCTTTTAAAAGCTAGCCAATATATCTGGCTATCCCGTACATGTGGTCTCATATGAGGTAATTTACCGTTAAAGTACCCGAAATCGCTATTGAACGCACCCCTCCCCTCGACCCTCGCCTATACAATATACCGCGCATAGCTACAACACAGGGCCGAAGGATTACGGCTGGGTATGCTAGCCGTAATTTCAATTTTTCAATATCTAAAACCACTTATTTTTTCGAGATTTTTCTTTTAAAAGCTAGCTAATATATCTGGCTATCCCGTACATATGCTCTCATATGAGGTAATTTACCGTTAAAGTACCCGAAATCGCTATTGAACGCACCCCTCCCCTCGACCCACGCCTATACAATATACCGCGCATAGCTACAACACAGGGGCCGAAGGATTACGGCTGGGTATGCTAGCCGTAATTTCAATTTTTCCATATCTAAAACCACTTATTTTTTCGAGATTTTTATTTTAAAAGCTAGCTAATATATCTGGCTATCCCGTACATATGGTCTCATATGAGGTAATTTACCGTTAAAGTACCCGAAATCGCTATTGAACGCACCCCTCCCCTCGACCCTCGCCTATACAATATACTGCGCATAGCTACAACACAGGGCCGAAGGATTACGGCTGGGTATGCTAGCCGTAATTTCAATTTTTCCATATCTAAAACCACTTATTTTTTCGAGATTTTTTTTTTAAAAGCTAGCCAATATATCTGGCTATCCGGTACATATGCTCTCATATGAGGTAATTTACCGTTAAAGTACCCGAAATCGCTATTGAACGCACCCCTCCCCTCGACCCTCGCCTATACAAAATACCTCCCATAGACATAACACACAGCCGAAAGATTACGGCTGGCTTCAGCCTGAGTAATTTCATTTTTTCAGTATCTAAAACCACTTATTTTTTCGAGATTTTTCTTTTAAAAGCTAGCTAATATATCTGGCTATCCCGTACATATGCTCTCATATGAGGTAATTTACCGTTAAAGTACCCGAAATCGCTATTGAACGCACCCCTCCCCTCGACCCTCGCCTATACAAAATACCTCCCATAGACATAACACACAGCCGAAAGATTACGGCTGGCTTCAGCCTGAGTAATTTCATTTTTTCAGTATCTAAAACCACTTATTTTTTCGAGATTTTTCTTTTAAAAGCTAGCCAATATATCTGGCTATCCGGTACATATGCTCTGATATGAGGTAATGTACCGTTAAAGTACTCGAAATCGCCATTGAACGCACCCCTCCCCTCGACCCTCGCCTATACAATATACCTCCCATAGACATAACACACAGCCGAAAGATTACGGCTGGCTTCAGCCTGAGTAATTTCGATTTTTCTATATCTAAAACCACTTATTTGTTCGAGATTTTTCTTTTAAAAGCTAGCTAATATATCTGGCTATCCCGTACATATGCTCTCATATGAGGTAATTTACAGTTAAAGTACCCGAAATCGCCATTGAACGCACCCCTCCCCTCGACCCACGCCTATACAATATACCGCGCATAGCTACAACACGGGGCCGAAGGATTACGGCTGGGTATGCTAGCCGTAATTTCAATTTTTCCATATCTAAAACCACTTATTTTTTCAAAATTTTTCTTTTAAAAGCTAGCCAATATATCTGGCTATCCTTTACATATGCTCTCATATGAGGTAATTTACAGTTAAAGTACCCGAAATCGCCATTGAACGCACCCCTCCCCTCGACCCTCGCCTATACAATATACCGCGCATAGCTACAACACGGGGCCGAAGGATTACGGCTGGGTATGCTAGCCGTAATTTCAATTTTTCAATATCTAAAACCACTTATTTTTTCGAGATTTTTCTTTTAAAAGCTAGCTAATATATCTGGCTACCCCCCATATATGCTCTCATATGAGGTAATTTACAGTTAAAGTACCCGAAATCGCCATTGAACGCACCCCTCCCCTCGACCCTCGCCTATACAATATACCGCGCATAGCTACAACACAAGGCCGAAGGATTACGGCTGGGTATGCTAGCCGTAATTTCAATTTTTCCATATCTAAAACCACTTATTTTTTCGAGATTTTTCTTTTAAAAGCTAGCTAATATATCTGGCTATCCCGTACATATGGTCTCATATGAGGTAATTTACCGTTAAAGTACCCGAAATCGCCATTGAACGCACCCCTCCCCTCGACCCTCGCCTATACAATATACCGCGCATAGCTACAACACGGGGCCGAAGGATTACGGCTGGGTATGCTAGCCGCAATTTCAATTTTTCCATATCTAAAACCACTTATTTTTTCAAGATTTTTCTTTTAAAAGCTAGCCAATATATCTTGCTATCCCGTACATGTGGTCTCATATGAGGTAATTTACCGTTAAAGTACCCGAAATCGCTATTGAACGCACCCCTCCCCTCGACCCTCGCCTATACAATATACCGCGCATAGCTACAACACAGGGCCGAAGGATTACGGCTGGGTATGCTAGCCGTAATTTCAATTTTTCAATATCTAAAACCACTTATTTTTTCGAGATTTTTCTTTTAAAAGCTAGCTAATATATCTGGCTATCCCGTACATATGCTCTCATATGAGGTAATTTACCGTTAAAGTACCCGAAATCGCTATTGAACGCACCCCTCCCCTCGACCCACGCCTATACAATATACCGCGCATAGCTACAACACAGGGGCCGAAGGATTACGGCTGGGTATGCTAGCCGTAATTTCAATTTTTCCATATCTAAAACCACTTATTTTTTGAGATTTTTATTTTAAAAGCTAGCTAATATATCTGGCTATCCCGTACATATGGTCTCATATGAGGTAATTTACCGTTAAAGTACCCGAAATCGCTATTGAACGCACCCCTCCCCTCGACCCTCGCCTATACAATATACTGCGCATAGCTACAACACAGGGCCGAAGGATTACGGCTGGGTATGCTAGCCGTAATTTCAATTTTTCCATATCTAAAACCACTTATTTTTTCGAGATTTTTTTTTTAAAAGCTAGCCAATATATCTGGCTATCCGGTACATATGCTTTTATATGAGGTAATTTACCGTTAAAGTACTCGAAATCGCCATTGAACGCACCCCTCCCCTCGACCCTCGCCTATACAATATACCTCCCATAGACATAACACACAGCCGAAAGATTACGGCTGGCTTCAGCCTGAGTAATTTCGATTTTTCTATATCTAAAACCACTTATTTTTTCGAGATTTTTCTTTTAAAAGCTAGCTAATATATCTGGCTATCCCGTACATATGCTCTCATATGAGGTAATTTACAGTTAAAGTACCCGAAATCGCCATTGAACGCACCCCTCCCCTCGACCCACGCCTATACAATATACCGCGCATAGCTACAACACGGGGCCGAAGGATTACGGCTGGGTATGCTAGCCGTAATTTCAATTTTTCCATATCTAAAACCACTTATTTTTTCAAGATTTTTCTTTTAAAAGCTAGCCAATATATCTGGCTATCCTTTACATATGCTCTCATATGAGGTAATTTACAGTTAAAGTACCCGAAATCGCCATTGAACGCACCCCTCCCCTCGACCCTCGCCTATACAATATACCGCGCATAGCTACAACACGGGGCCGAAGGATTACGGCTGGGTATGCTAGCCGTAATTTCAATTTTTCAATATCTAAAACCACTTATTTTTTCGAGATTTTTCTTTTAAAAGCTAGCTAATATATCTGGCTACCCCCCATATATGCTCTCATATGAGGTAATTTACAGTTAAAGTACCCGAAATCGCCATTGAACGCACCCCTCCCCTCGACCCTCGCCTATACAATATACCGCGCATAGCTACAACACAGGGCCGAAGGATTACGGCTGGGTATGCTAGCCGTAATTTCAATTTTTCCATATCTAAAACCACTTATTTTTTCGAGATTTTTCTTTTAAAAGCTAGCTAATATATCTGGCTACCCCCCATATATGCTCTCATATGAGGTAATTTACAGTTAAAGTACCCGAAATCGCCATTGAACGCACCCCTCCCCTCGACCCTCGCCTATACAATATACCGCGCATAGCTACAACACGGGGCCGAAGGATTACGGCTGGGTATGCTAGCCGTAATTTCAATTTTTCAATATCTAAAACCACTTATTTTTTCGAGATTTTTCTTTTAAAAGCTAGCTAATATATCTGGCTACCCCCCATATATGCTCTCATATGAGGTAATTTACAGTTAAAGTACCCGAAATCGCCATTGAACGCACCCCTCCCCTCGACCCTCGCCTATACAATATACCGCGCATATAGCTACAACACAGGGCCGAAGGATTACGGCTGGGTATGCTAGCCGTAATTTCAATTTTTCCATATCTAAAACCACTTATTTTTTCAAGATTTTTCTTTTAAAAGCTAGCCAATATATCTGGCTATCCCGTACATATGCTCTCATATGAGGTAATTTACAGTTAAAGTACCCGAAATCGCCATTGAACGCACCCCTCCCCTCGACCCTCGCCTATACAATATACCGCGCATAGCTACAACACGGGGCCGAAGGATTACGGCTGGGTATGCTAGCCGTAATTTCAATTTTTCAATATCTAAAACCACTTATTTTTTCGAGATTTTTCTTTTAAAAGCTAGCTAATATATCTGGCTATCCCGTACATATGCTCTCATATGAGGTAATTTACCGTTAAAGTACCTGAAATCGCTATTGAACGCACCCCTCCCCTCGACCCACGCCTATACAATATACCGCGCATAGCTACAACACGGGGCCGAAGGATTACGGCTGGGTATGCTAGCCGTAATTTCAATTTTTCCATATCTAAAACCACTTATTTTTTCGAGATTTTTATTTTAAAAGCTAGCTAATATATCTGGCTATCCCGTACATATGGTCTCATATGAGGTAATTTACCGTTAAAGTACCCGAAATCGCTATTGAACGCACCCCTCCCCTCGGCCCTCGCCTATACAATATACCGCGCATAGCTACAACACAGGGCCGAAGGATTACGGCTGGGTATGCTAGCCGTAATTTCAATTTTTCCATATCTAAAACCACTTATTTTTTCGAGATTTTTCTTTTAAAAGCTAGCTAATATATCTGGCTACCCCCCATATATGCTCTCATATGAGGTAATTTACAGTTAAAGTACCCGAAATCGCCATTGAACGCACCCCTCCCCTCGACCCTCGCCTATACAATATACCGCGCATAGCTACAACACAGGGCCGAAGGATTACGGCTGGGTATGCTAGCCGTAATTTCAATTTTTCCATATCTAAAACCACTTATTTTTTCGAGATTTTTCTTTTAAAAGCTAGCTAATATATCTGGCTACCCCCCATATATGCTCTCATATGAGGTAATTTACAGGTAAAGTACCCGAAATCGCCATTGAACGAACCCCTCCCCTCGACCCACGCCTATACAATATACCGCGCATAGCTACAACACGGGGCCGAAGGATTACGGCTGGGTATGCTAGCCGTAATTTCAATTTTTCCATATCTAAAACCACTTATTTTTTCGAGATTTTTTTTTTAAAAGCTAGCCAATATATCTGGCTATCCGGTACATATGCTCTGATATGAGGTAATGTACCGTTAAAGTACTCGAAATCGCCATTGAACGCACCCCTCCCCTCGACCCTCGCCTATACAATATACCTCCCATAGACATAACACACAGCCGAAAGATTACGGCTGGCTTCAGCCTGAGTAATTTCGATTTTTCTATATCTAAAACCACTTATTTTTTCGAGATTTTTCTTTTAAAAGCTAGCTAATATATCTGGCTATCCCGTACATATGCTCTCATATGAGGTAATTTACAGTTAAAGTACCCGAAATCGCCATTGAACGCACCCCTCCCCTCGACCCACGCCTATACAATATACCGCGCATAGCTACAACACGGGGCCGAAGGATTACGGCTGGGTATGCTAGCCGTAATTTCAATTTTTCCATATCTAAAACCACTTATTTTTTCAAAATTTTTCTTTTAAAAGCTAGCCAATATATCTGGCTATCCTTTACATATGCTCTCATATGAGGTAATTTACAGTTAAAGTACCCGAAATCGCCATTGAACGCACCCCTCCCCTCGACCCTCGCCTATACAATATACCGCGCATAGCTACAACACGGGGCCGAAGGATTACGGCTGGGTATGCTAGCCGTAATTTCAATTTTTCAATATCTAAAACCACTTATTTTTTCGAGATTTTTCTTTTAAAAGCTAGCTAATATATCTGGCTACCCCCCATATATGCTCTCATATGAGGTAATTTACAGTTAAAGTACCCGAAATCGCCATTGAACGCACCCCTCCCCTCGACCCTCGCCTATACAAAATACCTCCCATAGACATAACACACAGCCGAAAGATTACGGCTGGCTTCAGCCTGAGTAATTTCATTTTTTCAGTATCTAAAACCACTTATTTTTTCGAGATTTTTCTTTTAAAAGCTAGCTAATATATCTGGCTATCCCGTACATATGCTCTCATATGAGGTAATTTACAGTTAAAGTACCCGAAATCGCCATTGAACGCACCCCTCCCCTCGACCCTCGCCTATACAATATACCGCGCATAGCTACAACACGGGGCCGAAGGATTACGGCTGGGTATGCTAGCCGTAATTTCAATTTTTCAATATCTGAAACCACTTATTTTTTCGAGATTTTTCTTTTAAAAGCTAGCTAATATATCTGGCTATCCCGTACATATGCTCTCATATGAGGTAATTTACCGTTAAAGTACCCGAAATCGCCATTGAACGCACCCCTCCCCTCGACCCACGCCTATACAATATACCGCGCATAGCTACAACACCGGGCCGAAGGATTACGGCTGGGTATGCTAGCCGTAATTTCAATTTTTCCATATCTAAAACCACTTATTTTTTCGAGATTTTTTTTTAAAAGCTAGCCAATATATCTGGCTATCCGGTACATATGCTCTGATATGAGGTATTTTACCTTTAAAGTACTCGAAATCGCCATCGAACGCACCCCTCCCCCGGACCCTTGCCCTTGTCTAGCATGCTATGCTGCTATGCATGCCGAGAATGTCATTTATTTTCGACACATTTTCTTCTTCATATTTCTTCGAATTATATGTTCTTAAAAAGGAGTGATTGTTTTGAATTGGAACGTGTTCAGTTTGCATATTTTTTAGGTGCATTAGACTACGTTTTAGTACCTAATCTCTAGCATTGTTCCCGCGCGTAAATTGGCACTACGACCCAATTGAGCATAGGCGTTATTTTATTCGGACTGCACGCATGAGTTGTTCCGGCTAGGTTTGGCTTTACGGCCCATTTCAGCTCGGTAAACTAGAAGTGTACACACATGCTGGTACATGTACCTTGTACTGGCCCCATGTAATATAAATGGGGACGGTATGTACATCAGCTTAATACAGCAATTCGCATAGCCACACACAGTCTAGTCAACTCTGCAACTATGCTTTGACTTGTCTTCAATTCAGTCCAATTTGCGCAAATTCATTTGGGCAAGAAAGCCAGAAAGGCCTTATTATCTTTCAAAGCATCACATAATTTGAAAGAACTTCAAATATAGGACTCATAATAAGGTAGTACAGATTTTGTTTTATCTAGTTTTGTACTTTTGTAGATGTTTCATGCCAATTTTGTGAGAGTTCCAGTTCAGTCCCATGCATGTTCTTTTGTGTATAATTTCAACTTTCAACTTGTAAGTTGACAAAATCGCACAGAGAAAGGGCTGAAATTGTAACATTTCATCACTCCAAAATTACCTTTTACTGATTCAATGTTGGGTTTATATATTCCTTTACGGATTTTTGATCAGGGTGGTGATTTTAGATGTTATTTTCATTAATTAATTCTTATGAAAAGCTAAGATTACCGTTCACTGTTTTCTTTTGTTTTTCCTTGTTTTTTCGGGCCACCAAATTTCTGTTTCGGGCCACCAATATTGGATAAATACCAATTCTACTTGCCCGATCGGGCCACCAGCAAAAAAAGTTAATTTCGAGCGTTGATTATGATATGCAGTTAAAAATGTGCTAATTCTTTTTTTTTTACAGCAGATGTATTTTGTATTACTAGTTTATGCAGCTGCGGGTATAATTTGAATTCTTGTTTGATGCATCTAACACCAGGCGCGCCGATTCCACCGAAAACACAATGCATTGGTGGGGCAGAGCATTGACAATGCTCTGCCCCCCCCCCCCCCCCCCCCCCCAATGCATTGTGTTTTCGGATGGAATCGGCGCCACTGGCATCTACATGTAATGACTGTTTGTTTTTTTGTTTAAAAAAATAAGTATTCGGTAATTACTAATAGGACACTGTGACAAACTTTAGAATTCTTTATTTACAGATTTGTTTACATTTTGACAAATGTACAGTGTATTTAACATGTATCAAATTTGTCTAATTCCATGTTTTTTAATTTTACTTAAAACACTTTTGCTCATATAACCTGTAGCTATTAGTTGGTTATGTGTCATGAACTTGCCTCCAAATAGGGTGGCGCTGTTACATTTTATTTTTTTTTACCATTTTCTTAATTTTTTTCAAAACCTGAATACCTTTCTTAACAAATTTGGTATCATTTTGAAGAGCTTTCAGAATGCTATTTATCTGCAAAGTTTGAAAGTTATACCTCTTCCCAAAGTGGAGATATACAGCTATTTGAAGGTTGGAGCAAGAGGGTGGCGGGAAATTTTTTCTTAAAACGTTAATAACTTTGTCAAAACTAGATGTATAGCAACAATGTTGGTATCAAATGAAAGCTAAAACATTGAACTTTAATGTCAAATGATTGAAAAGTGTTTTTGCCACATCAAATTTGTATTAATCAACACAAACATAGAAAATTGGGGGTTTCCTGTACAGACTCTATGGGGGCACAATCTTGACCGGTACATTTTGTGAATGCTTGGTAAAAACGTTAATATCTTCAAAAAGAAAAGGTTTAAGACTACAAATTTGGTATCAAATTTGGTATCAAATTAAAGCTTACTTATTATGGCTCATCATATTCAGGCATTACTCTATATTCCATTCATCTAGTGACTCCTACATGTACTTAGTAGTGCTGTAACTGACCTTGATGATCGGATCGTTTGATCGGATCGGCAAAATTTTATCGATCTTCGAAATCGGATCGATGATCGGGATCGGATGATCGGCTATAAAAAAAAATTAAAAAAAAAAAATTGTTTTTTTTTTTTTTTGGAAAATGATCCCCAAAAAACACAATTTGGGAATATAAATGAATACCAAAGCAACATATATCCATATTATTAAGCCCAAGGTAATCTTGTACGGGTATGCTTTCATTTCAAACTGATTACCTCTTCTTTTACAAAATTACTCACGCCGATTTTGAGCTTAGTCCCATGTGATTAATTTGGCGTAACGTTTCAGAAACACATGGGACTAAGCTCAAAATCGGCGCTATTAATTTTGTAAAAGGAGAGGTAATCAGTTTTAAATGAAAGCATACCCATACAAGATTACCTTGGACTTATTAATATGGATATATGTTGCTTTGGTATTCATTTATATTCCCAAAATATGTTTTTTGGGATCATTTTCCAAAGAAAAAAAAACAGATTTTTTTTTTTTTTTTTTTTTTGCCGATCCGATCTTCCGATTTTTTCTGCATGATCGGAAATCGGCAAAAACGGTCCGATCATATATGATCGGATCGTGATCGGCATGCCGATCCGATGATCGGTTACAGCACTAGTACTTAGTGAAAATTATTGATTATTTCAACAACAAAAATTCATTATTTGTATGAATGAAAAAATCTCCCACAAAATAATAATTTACCCCATACAATATTATATTGCTGTAAAGGTCTAAGTCTGCTCTGCATGAAAACATCATCATTTCTTGTGTAGAGCTACTTTAGAAAAAGTTATCAGGAAAATATTGACCTCTAAAACTGTAAACAAAATTTCATGTTTTGGTTAATATGAACAATTAACTGTGCACCTAGTGTTATTTCTGAGTGCATATTTGGGTTCCTTGGGAAATTTCCTTTCAGAAAATGTATAGTTTTGATAAGGTAGGGGGTCTTCCTCAGAAAATATTTGCTCTCAACTGTAACATTGTCCCGCAGAAGCCCAAAACAGCATGTAACACAAAAGGAGGCGACCTCACGACGCATGACCAGTTATGTATTAATGTGTAATATACTGCATGCTTTTGCTTCAGTCAAAGAAAGGCATCTTCTTCAAGATCCAACCATGGCTTTGTGTCAGATGCACATCCCTGGACTCTTTGCTGTGGCTGTGCTCTGCACTGTTCTACAAGCTAATGTTCCGCACGTAACAGCCCTCGACAATGGCCTGGCACTGACTCCGCCCATGGGATGGTTGTCATGGGAACGGTTCCGCTGTTACACCGATTGTGTGGCCGATCCAGACAACTGTGTCAGGTGAGTTTTTGACTTAACATTTTTACTTGGTCAAAATGTTATCAAAAAATAAATTATAGGAAAGAAGGAAGAAGTGGCAGAAATAGAAATCGTGAAATAATGATTACTGATTGCTGGTAATGTTCACATTTTGACAATTGGGTTTAATAGATTTAGACTGAAGTGATGATTTAAGCATTTTCAAAGTGGAAAGTGGAAAGTTGTTACAAAAAGAAGCTTTCAACCATGAAAATTTAGCATTAAATCTGGTGTCTCGCTATACTATGTAGCAGGGTAAAAAGAAGAGCTAAGTGAGCTTTTACTAGAAAAAAATGACCTTGTTATATGAAGAGGATTTTGCTATCAGAGCTCTAGCATAATCTGTGCTAGAATATTGCAGATATCTAATCATCAGTGAGGGATAAGAAAGTTGAGACCCGTTTGAGTACGTACAGTAGCATGGATTAATTAAATTTCATTATAATATAATTGAGTTATTAATATATTTTTTAGTAAATTCTTCTTCAATTTTATTCCTATAAATGTGTGCTTCTTGTTCTTGTTACAGTGAGAACCTGTACAAGACCATGGCAGATCTAGTCGTCAGTGAGGGCTATAGAGACTTGGGATACGAGTACATCAACATGGACGACTGTTGGATGGCGAGCAGCAGGGATGCAGATGGCCGTCTCTATGGCGACCCGACCCGCTTCCCAAGTGGCATCAAGGCACTGGCTGATTATGTAAGAAACTTTCACTGCACTCTTCTCTTTTTCCCTTTAGTTTGGGAATGATGGATATACTTGAATGCTTTGAACAGTAGATCGCATTGATGCTTTTAGAAAATATATTTTAAAAGTAATTAAAGCCGATGCTATTTGTTAGACAGCTAGCTGTTGGTGTTTAATATCAATTTATCTGAGTAAACAGATATTATTTAATTGATTGCATGCATTAGAATTTTATCATTATTTTTTTTTTTAGAGTGGAAAGCATTATTTAGTAGTTTACAAAAATGTTAATTTAATTTAATTTCATTTATTTATTTTCATTTCCAACATATAATACATTTTACAGTCATATAGAACAAAAATATTGTAATTGTATCCCCCGAACCACTTCGGGGGATACTATGGATTTGGCCTCGTCGCGCCGCCGCCGCCGCCGCCGCCGCGTCCGCCGCGTCCGCCGCAGAGATTTTCTTGTGAACGCTCTACAGGTCCGAGTTCTTGTCCGATCATTTTCTAATTTGGTATGAAGGTGTATTAAGGAAAGAGGATGAAGCCTATTGATTTTGGTGTGGGGCGGAGTCCTGGTTGCCATGGTAACCATGATATAAAGAAATAGTTAAGATTACCTTGTGAACGCTCTACAGGTCCGAGTTCTTGTCCGATCATTTTTTAATTTGGTATGAAGGTGTATTAAGGAAAGAGGATGAAGCCTATTGATTTTGGTGTGGGGCGGAGTCCTGGTTGCCATGGTAACCATGATATAAAGAAATAGTTAAGATTACCTTGTGAACGCTCTACAGGTCCGAGTTCTTGTCCGATCATTTTCTAATTTGGTATGAAGGTGTATTAAGGAAAGAGGATGAAGCCTATTGATTTTGGTGTGGGGCGGAGTCCTGGTTGCCATGGTAACCATGATATAAAGAAATAGTTAAGATTACCTTGTGAACGCTCTACAGGTCCGAGTTCTTGTCCGATCATTTTCTAATTTGGTATGAAGGTGTATTAAGGAAAGAGGATGAAGCCTATTGATTTTGGTGTGGGGCGGAGCCCTGGTTGCCATGGTAACCATGATATAAAGAAATAGTTAAGATTACCTTGTGAACGCTCTACAGGTCCGAGTTCTTGTCCGATCATTTTCTAATTTGGTATGAAGGTGTATTAAGGAAAGAGGATGAAGCCTATTGATTTTGGTGTGGGGCGCGGTCCTGGTTGCCATGGTAACCATGATATAAATAAATAGTTAATATTACCTTGTGAACGCTCTACAGGTCCGAGTTCTTGTCTGATCATTTTCTAATTTGGTATGAAGGTGTCTTAAGGAAAGAGGATGAAGCCTTTAGATTTTGGTGTGGGGCGGAGTCCTGGTTGCCATGGTAACCATGATATAAAGAAATAGTTAAGATTACCTTGTGAACGCTCTACAGGTCCGAGTTCTTGTCCGATCATTTTCTAATTTGGTATGAAGGTGTATTAAGGAAAGAGGATGAAGCCTTTTGATTTTGGTGTGGGGCGGAGTCCTGGTTGCCATGGTAACCATGATATAAAGAAATAGTTAAGATTACCTTGTGAACGCTCTATAGATCCGAGTTCTTGTCTGATCATTTTCTAATTTGGTATGAAGGTGTATTAAGGAAAGAGGATGAAGCCTATTGATTTTGGTGTGGGGCGGAGTCCTGGTTGCCATGGTAACCATGATAACCATGATATAAAGAAATAGTTAAGATTACCATGTGAACGCTCTACAGGTCCGAGTTCTTGTCCGATCATTTTCTTATTTGGTATGAAGGTGTATTAAGGAAAGAGGATGAAGCCTATTGATTTTGGTGTGGGGCGGATTCATGGTTGCCATGGTAACCATGATATAAAGAAATAGTTAAGATTACCTTGTGACCGCTCTACAGGTCCGAGTTCTTGTCCGATTATTTTCTTATTTGGTATGAAGTAGGCTTGGGCGGTTCTGCCCCAGCTTGGAGTCGATTCTGATTCCATACCCATGTCTCGGTTCCGAGAAGAATCGGTTCTGAGATCGTATAGCGTACATGTACACATAACTCATACAATCACACAATCAGCTCTGTGTATGTGAGAAGGTAACTCGCCGG
Source organism: Echinarachnius parma (assembly GCA_037951105.1). Lineage (NCBI taxonomy): Eukaryota > Metazoa > Echinodermata > Echinoidea > Clypeasteroida > Echinarachniidae > Echinarachnius > Echinarachnius parma. Next base: position 56,229 of record JBAMJV010004833.1, on the reverse strand, counting down.
ATCGCCTACCGCGCTGGCGATCCAGTTCTAACAAAAATTGTTAAAATGCAGTGCGTTTGTAATCGAGGTAAATCTGAACAGTTTGATATCATTTTTCCGTAGAAATCATTTTAGAAATGCAAAAAAGTAATTGATTTAGGAATCTGGTTTATTTAAGAGGATTTGGGGCCACAAATGCACTGCATTTTAACCATTTTTTTTTAGAACTGGATCGCTTGAATTGCGAATTGCATGCATGCGTACGTATATGCGCTGTACACGTACGAACGCCAGCGTTGTTTTCTTGAAATAAATAAGACGGGACCGGTGCGGGAGAGACCGGGAGAGACTGTGTCTGTGCGAGACACGGCAGTTCCATGCGTTTGCGCGAAATAGTTTGATTCTATTCTGATTAGAACCGAGGAGAGCCCACAAAAGTGCAATGCAATTGGTTCGGGGGATACATGTGCTCGGCTGCGCGACCCGCCGAGCGCGCAATTTCTAGTTTTACAATTGAAATCAAGATAAGAGTACATAATTTATAAAACTAGTAGTTGGAAATGGAGAGCGCTGCGAAAAAGCGATGCTTGTACAAAGCTTTATATATATAGCTGTGACCATACCATTCGTGCAAAACCCTTCGCAGCCAGTTCATGGATTGCTGTAGAATAGAAAACGATTCATTTACTGCACATAGTTTTATAATAAATAACTTCAGTTAAAATGATGCATATTAAACACCATTGCCACCTAAACTCATGATGTATTTTAGCAACTCATCAACAGCTAGGTACTGCAAAGTGAAATATATATGTATTATTTAATATAAAGTGAAATTAAAATCTTTCTTATGATTCAATGTTTTTTTTCGACAGATCCACAGTAAGGGTCTAAAGCTGGGGATCTATGAGTCGATGGGAACTGGGACGTGTCAGGGCCTGCCCGGGACCTTTGGGCACATCGAGACCGACGCCCAAACCTTTGCTGATTGGGGCATTGACATGGTCAAGATGGACACTTGCCACACACCCGGGGTTCAACTCGTTAGAGAAGGTAAAACATTAAAACATCCCAAGTAAAGGCCACTCAAAGGATGCTGAAAATAATTACAATATTTTTCATTGTCCATACTTTTAACCCCTCATAGGATGGATTACCCTTGTCAAGTAAAACTATTTTCCAGATGAGTCTTTATCCCATTCAGGACTAACTGATTTTACTATAACATGCATTCTCCATCAATAGACTCCCATCAGAGTATTTAAAGATAGGTCATTTTGGCACAGCTAGAGTCAAATTTGTTTGTTTATGTTATTAAATGAAAAGTTGTTCGTAGTGACTTTGAATGTTGATGTATGAATAATCGCCATAGAAATAGAGGATCATACCCCAAAAGATAATATTGACATAATGATTTTTGTCGAGCCCACCGAGGTGGAGACGACTAAGGGATCCAAATTGCGTCCGTCTGTCCTCCGTCCGTCCGTGACCCTTACAAAAATTTGAATAACTTTCCAACCCTGCATCTGTTTGTAACCAAACTTGATTGGTAGGCGCCCTATATTGGCCTCCATGATATTCTGGGGTCAAAGGTCAAATGTGAAAGTTTACCTGCAAGAGTCTATTAGGGTTGATAACTTTCCAACCCTGCATCCGTTTGTAACCAAACTTGATTGGTAGATGCCCTATATTGGCCTCCATGATATTCTGGGGTCAAAGGTCACATAAGTAGGTCAAAGGTCAAATGTGAAAGTTTACATGTGTCTGTTGGTTTGTTGCATGAATGCGCGCAAGTGGGCGAGACACATTACGGCTATCGCCTTGTATTTAACAGTAGTATATATATTATAAATATCAATTTATGGAGGACTAGAGGAATCTTTGATTTCATCGTCTTTGTTTTTACAGGATTCATGAACTTCTCCAGAGCTTTGAATGCAACTGGGAGACCTATTTTGTTTTCATGTGAATGGCCACACGTCGACCCTAGTGTAAGTAAATGTTGTTATTTTCGCGTTGAGCGACGCAAAAACACAATCAAGGATTTTTAATTTCGCGGCCGATCGTAAGACCCTCATCAAAATTATAATATTATATTATATTATAGTAAATGAAAATCAATAAAATTGCATATTCGCGGGTTTTAATGATCGTCGACGCCGACTTCAGCGCAAAATTAAAGCACCGCGAATATTACCACGTTTACAGTAATACTGTAAACATCTCCCAAGGAAGGAAGAAAAAGTGGTCTTTATAAGCAGGTGGTATTTAAAGACATGTCCATTTACATGCAAACTGCTTCCAAGGGAGTCAAGATTAGTGATCTTTATAGACGGGGGGGGGGGGGGGGGGGGGGGGGGGGTTTACAAAGATTCTAAGTTGAACTTTTAAAGTTGGACTTAAAAACTATGGAAAGCCATTTGTAGCCTTGGAATAAAATATATTCAAAATTTAAAAATTCAAGTGTTTTAGACTTTTCATAAATTTCACATCAAGAACATAAAATCCCCTTGATAATAGAACATATCAATGATTTGAATCAACATTTAATGCCTTTTAAAAGAAATTTTACAAATTTGTTTCAAAGAAACTAACAGCTTTCCATATTTCCTAAGTCCAACTTAGAGTTAAGTTCAACTTGAGATCTTTGTGAAACACCTCCAGAGAGTGTTAAATGAAGGTAGTCACAAAACCAGGTGTGACTGTACATATTCGTACAGTCAAACCTGTTTTAGCGACCCCCTGTCTGCAAAGACCACGTGCATATATGAAGACCATTTAGTGACTGTGTGTAATTATCAGTAAAACATGATCTGAAAGTCACGATAATGCACCAACTTCGATGAAACAAACAAATCTAGATCAATCTTAATAATGTAACTGTGATAAAAATCTGTTTCAATTTTGTTTTAAACTGTATTTGTATTTTTGTACAATACTTTGTACACAGGTGAACTATAGCCTTATTGCAGAGACATGTAACACCATTCGGAACTACATGGACATCCAGGATACGTGGGATGTTGTGCTGAACATCATCGACCACTATGCCGCCAAGCAGGACCTCTATGGAAGCGTGTCCGGGCCAGGAAGTTACCCAGATCCAGACATGGTAAATACATCATTGTTCTCCTTTTTAGTATCAATTTATGAAAGAGTCATTGACTTTGTCAACACTGCTAACATAGCCAAAAGTGTTTACCTAGCCCGTGTGTAAATTATGGCATCTCATGAATGCATGATAAGAATACCTTTTTTTTTACAGTGACATAATTTACAAAAAACCTCCCAATATTGTTTACTTATAAATGATAAAATATGATGAGACATCATTATGTTGAGGTGTTCTGAACATCATCAACAATAATGAGGCCAAGTTAGTAAGTTGATTGATTGATTGATATATTGATTCATTCGTTCATTCATTCATTTATTAATTCATTTATTGAATAGCTGCCATATCTTTATATTGATTGACTGACAGACATACATCAATAAGTTGATAGCTTGATTGGTTGATTGATTGATTAAATAATGAATTATTATATCAATTTATTGAAAGATATATTTCTCTTTCTAAATTCTTCAGCTGATTGTTGGTGACTACGCCCTGAGTGAAGAGCAGTCTAAATCTCAGATGGCTCTGTATGCTATCATGGCGGCTCAGCTGTCTATGTCCAATGACCTTAGAACCCTAGCGCCCTGGGCAAAGGAGATTCTCCAGAACAAGGAGATCATCGCTGTCAACCAGGACCCGCTCGGCATCATGGGAAAGCGAGTACTCGTGGTAAGAATTAGCCTTTGTGAAGTGATCCAGAAGTATTCTAGGACTGTATAAAAGGGAATAATTTTGTTGTCATAAACAAAATTAAACAAAAATAGAATTTAAAAGGTGATTTTTTTCAACATCTTGGTAAAATATAAAATGTTTGCATTGCATACATGCTAACTATTTTTTATAAAGTAATCCAAAGTAACACATTGTTTTAAAGGCAGTATTGTTTTTAGAATGCTTGTAATATATGCAAAGGTGTGATTACTGTATTATTTAATAACTTTTGAAGTTTTGAACTTTTGAAATATAATATGGTATTGCAATTTGAAATAAAGACATTTTTATGTCTTGAATCAGTTTACATTGCGTGGAAGGTTATTATGAAAAAGAATGTCCAAAAGAAAGAATATATAAATTTTTGTTTTTATGCCTCCGCCAACGAAGTGGATGGAGGCATTATGTTTTCGGGTTGTCCGTCCGTCCGTCCGTCCGTACGTACGTCCCGTTTTCGTTCTCGCGATATTTCAAGAACCTGTTGACCGATCAATTTCAAACTTAGTATGAGTGATCATATTGGGGTGACTATGATCTGATTAGATTTTGGTGGTCATGAGGACAAAGGTCAAGGTCACAGGACTCATTATATCTGCAAAAATAGCTTGTAATGGCAAAATCTCAAGAATTGAATGTCATATTTCAATAAAACTTGGTACCTGAATGTATCTTAGAGAGCTAATGTTGCCCTAATATTGTTGGGTCATGAGGTCAAAGGTCAAGGTCACAATACTCAAAAGATATGTGCAAAAATAGCTTGTAATGGCAAAATTGAAGAACTGAATGTGAGATTTCAATCAAACTTGGTACATGAATGTATCATAGGGAGCCAGTGTAGCCATACAATTTTGGGGTCATGAGGTCAAAGGTCAAGGTCACAGGAATAATTACATATATGCAAAAATAACTTGTAATTGTACAAACTCGAGAATTGAATGTCAGATTTCAATCTAACTTGGTACCTAAATGTATCATAAGGAGCCAGTTTATTCATATAATTTTGGGGTCATAAGGTAAAAGGTCAAGGTCACAGGACTCATATGCAAAAATAGCTTGTAATTGTGAAAACTCAAGAACTGAATGTCAGATATCAATCAAACTGGGTACCTAAATGTATCTTAGGGAGCAAATGTAGCCATATAATTTTGGGGTAATGAGGTCAAAGGTCAAGGTCACAGGACTCATTATATAATATGCAAAATAGCTATTATTGTGATATCTCTAGATCTGGTTGATGGATTACCATCAAAATTGAGTTTACAGAATCAATTCAATGCATGTTAATTTGGGCTTGATATAAAAATCGGGTGATAGCGGAGGCATCATTTTCGACTGCACGCAGTCGAAGATCCATCTAGTCTTCTCTTAAAATCATTCCATTTTCCATTTGTTTTTCTCTCTCATCTTTCAAGTTGGATGCAAAGACAGAGGTATGGACAAAGAACCTGACGGGGGGTTCCTTTGCGCTTGTCATCTTCTCCAAGCGCACCGACATGCCTCACAACTATACGCTGACCCCGGCCAAGCTGAACTACACGCACGCTGCCGGCTACAAACTGCGGGACCTTTTTCTCCATAAGGACCTGGGCACGTACCAACCGGGTCAGACCTTCAGCGCGATTGTCAACCCCACCGGTTCAGTCATGATTCGTGGTGACCCCGTTGCAAGCAAAGCGGGGGAGACCCTTAGAATGAAGGATAACAAAGTTGGAGAGACAAACACAATCGAAGAGAAGAATGTGATTGGTAATCTTCAGCGCAAAGATAGACCCTTTTAAAGATTTGTGTAGGTATGATGTGATAAAATAAGCCTTTGATTTGATAAAATAATAAGCCTTTGATTTTTTTATGATAGAGGTGGGAATTTGTGTAGCAATAATATACAAATATACCATGCCTTGAGAGGCTCTAGTTGAAACTATGGGCTCTGAGGTAACTTTAATAGTACTATTTTGTGGGGCACAGCCCCAAAGAAAATAGTGCTCTTGAAGTTTAAAGGGGTAGTTTAGTTTTGGTAAGGCTGAACTTAAGTAGCTAAAACCTGCACAGTAACATTATAAACTAATAGTTATAACTCCACCATGCTCGAAAGGTATACAAAATTACAAACGACTAAGTAAAAAGCCTGTTATCATTCAAAAAGAGCCATTCAAACACAAGAGGGCGCTTTTTTAAAAGGCATTGGTTTCAACCATTTTTCATACAAAATTATGCATGTGATGTTTTATTGATATAATAATTAAATAGCGAGATCATCAACAACTATTTAAAAAACACTTTTGAACATTTTTGAAAAAGTGCAAGCATTTAAAAAAAAAATTCTAATAATCATCTAATTATTTGGGCCCCAAATAATTATAAGATCAGAAATTGATATTTCAGCCGTTTCTGGGTCGATTTTGACCAAATAAAGTTTATTCTGCCATTAAAATTGCATGTTCTCCCAAATTCCACATTCAGTTTTTCATTACCTCACAAAAAAATTGTGATGTGCAGCGCCCTCTCTACCAAAACTAAACTACCCCTTTAATACTGAAGGCCCATAGATGGTGCCTCGAACGAAGGCATGGCATATTTGTTTTATATCCCTCATCTAAAACTGTCCCTTTTTATTCAAAGAAATCAATTATATAGGACTTCATGGCAAGGTCCAATGAATGTTTGAAAGTTGAAACAACATCATACATCCTATCCTAGCGAATGCAAAATTATTATAAAAACAAATTCAGCATTATAATTTTCCTGGATAATTGTCTAAAAATTATTCGTCCTTTACGATTATGATATCAATCTCAAATTTGCCGCTTCTGTCATACACTTGTATGCCGTGCCAACAACTCACCAGATTTGCGTGTTATCCTATGCCATTTAGCTTTCCATCGCGAGAATTTTCTGCGCGTGAATGGGCGAGCGTATCAATACTATACATGCAAAATGCATGGACCGATAGTATCTATATCTTATTTTATTATTTTGCCCTCCGGCCCCGGGGGAAAATAATAAAAATAATATCTTTCGCTAGGGCAAATAGTCAAATTACGTCATGTAAAATAATAGTGAATCTATTTTTTTCACATGACATACTCTCAACCAATCAGTGAACAAACTTTTTTAGATGAGGGATATAAAAAAGAATATTTAGAGATGAAATACATTTTGTTATATTTGTACTACATGCATACCTGAAATTATATTGTGGAAGCAATGATGTGATAAAATCAGATCTTGATGTTGTATTATTTAAAATAAAGTTGGAAGGACATTCAGCATTTAAGGATAGAGAATGAAGTTTGTGTATTTATTCATATTTGTATACATGTATTAAATAATTCCTTTTAAAGGATATCTACAAACTTATGAGCGCTTTCATGCACATATATAAGTCTGTATATTCATATTAAATATCAGCATTTAATCTTTAATTTGAAAGTTATAGGTTATACAACAGTAAAATAACAAATATAATTTTGTTATTGTACTTATAATATGCTTTGATCCTTCAGAAAGGTACATTTATGAGTAATATAGCACTGATGCTTTAATCAACAACTGCTGTCATGAAGTCAATTGTCTTTCACAGATCATGTCTTTACACCTTGATTGCTCATGAAATATGCATTAGTAGAGCAGATAAGTGTAAAATATCATGGAAATCGTTCAAAGTTTGATACAAGCAACATACTCCGTATGCAGACTACCTTAGGGACACTTTTTAGAAAAAAACATTTAGACAAGCAAAAATCCAAGATGGCGGCCATTTTCCAAGATGGCCGCCAAAAAGCTACTTTTTGATATAAAACTTGACTGAGTTGGCCGATTTTAATAATCTTGGTGCCGTTTTATATGTTTATTGACATGCTGAACACGATGGTGATACATACGGACTCATATGATGGCCAAAATCCAAGATGGCCGCCATTTTTCCAAGATTGCCCCAAAAAGCTACTTTTTGATATACAAATTGACTGAGTTCGTCGATTTTAATTATTTTTATGTCAATTTCGATGTTTACTGATATGCTAAAACCGATAATGACACATACGGACCCATATGATGGCGAAACATCGACATGGCAGCCATTTTCCACGATGGCCGCCCAAAAACTAATTTTTGATGTTAAAAAATAACGATTTTGCCAATTTTAATAATCTTGGTGTCGAATTTTGCTTCTTGGAATGCTGGAAACGATTGAGATACATTTAACTAATTTAATGGCTAAAATTCCCAATAGCCGCCCTTTTACAATATAACCGTCAAATGCCTACTTTTGATATATACAATTGACTGGGTTGATCGATTTTGATATTTCCGGTGTCTTTTGATGTTTCTTGATGTGCTGAAAACATTTGTGTTACACAAGGACCTAAACAATGGCGTAGCTAAGGGATATATGGCTATATAACCCACGGGGGGTGGGGGGGGGGAGGGGGGCACTCATGTATAATGTAAGACGGGTACGTGCCGCTTACAAAACCCCCGTTTTCACACCCGATTGCCTCTCTCAAGATACCAGATTTTCAAAATTGCCGCTCCATAGACCCCGGAATGACTTGGCTAGGTAGTTGAGTAGCGTCGAGTCCATTATTCTTCTTCTAGTCAGCTCCTTGGACCACCATTTGAGGGTTTCCGTAGGTCTTTGATAGCTCCAACTCCATGTATTTTGTAGTTTTAGTCTGCTCCTTATACCTCTTTAACTCCCGTTTAAGGGTTTTTGTAGCTCCAAAGACCCTATATGTGTTGCTTGTAGTCAGCTCTTAAGACCCCATATCAGAGTTCCGTGAGGCACACCCCGTCAAAATATTTGAGTGCCCCCCCCCCCCCCCCCCCCCCCCACCTCGGATATAACCCCTCTTTATGTAATACATTCTTTTGTTCTTGATGTTTGTATAGGCTGCTCCTTTATTGCTATTTCCTGTCCCGAACGATCTCTTTACCTCATCCTGGTCCGTCCAAACCCCTGGCCTCCTGAATATATGCCTAACGTGTTTATTAAGAGAATAATACGATTTTAATCATTAATAATGTATTGGGAGTTCATGTACAGTATGCATAAAACAGCATTTTATACACCCAGATCAATTCACATGTTCAGATTAAACTACCTTCCGACCCCTTCTCAGTTGGCATACGGCTTAATACTGGCTACACCATGGACCGCTCTATATACCATACACAACTGTAGAGATTTTTGCAGCTTCCTTATTATCAGCTTTGGGTCATAGGGGTATAATATTACTGTAACAGTATCACACGTTACTATTCGATATGCCACATTGTATAAGTGGACACCGACACTGGTCACATCGGCCGTTCCTCCTTTTGATGATGTCAGCCTTTATCTTTTCAGGGAACTATGGTCCAAAATATTGCTATTTCAAATAAAAGGCAGCATTTTTTATATCCCCAAAATTTCGAAAATAGATTTCGATAACATTTATTAAATCTAGTGTCTAGGACGTATGATATATATAAAGAACCTAATTATGCCCTTTGCATATCCATCCCCTTACCCATGCCTTTGAACCATTCCTGAAGTATGATATGTACATATCAGTGCAAATATAATAGTTTAGCAACATCAAATGAGGTGCATTATAGATCCTTAGTGTCTTGCATATTACTTTCTTTTAGAGGTTCATCCATTCCCTGGGATACGTTCAATTGCTTGCCCAGTCTCTTATTGAAGTGGGACTGAGTTTGCACTACTTGCTTATGGTGGTTGGTCAAATTAGCAGGTTTATTTTTACACCCTGAATGGTCATCATACTCAAGGAAATGATGAGCCTGGAGTGGGCTATGACATGTTTTAGTGACTGACATACTTAGATCCATATAGGTGATAGCTGGGTGACTAGTGTCCGAGTCAAGTGTAATAAATTATACTTACAACCCAAACTGAATCATTACAGAGAAGCAAATAACAGACCAAACTCTTACAAGATATGTTTGGGTATACATGTATATCGTAAAAAGGACCATGGCTTTGCCAGTCTCAGGCTATGAGCCTAATGGGGGCTGGGAGGGTGGTGGTGTAGATTTGGACATGCTATAACCGGATGTGGGGGACAAAATTCATTCAATGAAAAATGGACTCCAAACACGTTGAAATTTTTGCAATTTATTGATTTTCTGCTGATATACACAGGTTCAGGGCATAGGCAGCATTTATCCAAAATGGGGATGGGCGATGCACGGCATTGTAGCTGGTTTGTGCGTAGCACAATCGTTTTAAAAAAATTGGTGAACAAAAAATGTATAAAGACCCTTAGTGCGTTCATAATGATTTAAATCGTATACAATTTTTGTCACTCATTCATCTCAAAAGTCCAGAGTCATAACCAAAGGACTGCCACTGATAAGAGGGGTGGCAAACAAAGTCTTAGGGCAATATTTCTTATATTAGCAGCCTTTACCGAAATATGAACAAGTGAAATCATGATTTCCCTAGGGAGAGATGGCTAATCCCTCCTTTATCCCCTAGCTACGCCATCTTGGAAAATGGCCGCCATGTTCGATTTTACCATTATTTAGATCCATTTGTATGAAAATAGTTTTCAGCTCATCAAAAACCTTTTAATCAGTACAAAGCTTATTAGAATCAGCCAACTCAGTCAGTTGAAAAATTGTAAAATGCTTTTTGACAACCGCCTTGAAAAATGGCCGTCATGTTGGATTTTCGCCATTTTATATGTCTGTATGTATCATAATCGTCTTCTGCATATTATCAGGTCACATATAAATCGCAGCAAGATAATACAAATCGGCAAACTCAGTCAACTTACAAAAACAAAAATTTGCCTTGGCGGTCATCTTGGAAAGTGGCAGCCATCTTGGATTTTCTCCATTATATTGGTCCGTTAGTATTACAATCGTTTTAAATATGTCAATTAACATTTAAATTGACACTAATAAGATTATTACAATCAGCCAACTCAGTAATTTTTTATATCAAAAAGGAGCTTTTGGCGACCATCTTGAATAAATGGCTGCCATCTTGGATTTTTGCCATTAAATGGGTCCGTATTATATCACCATCGTTTTTAGCATATCAAGAAACATATAAATCAACACCGAGATTATCAAAACCGGCCAACTCAGTAAATTTGTATATTAAAAAGTAGCTTTTGGGGGCCATCTTGGAAAAATGGCGGCCATCTTGGATTTTGGCCATCATATGGGTCCGTATGTATTACCATCGTGTTCAGCATGTCAATAAACATATAAAACGACACCAAGATTATTAAAATCGGCCAACTCAGTCAATTTTTATATCAAAAAGTAGCTTTTTAGCGGCCATCTTGGAAAATGGCCGCCATGTTGGAATTTCGTTTGTCTAAATGTTTTTTCCTAAAAAGTGTCCCTAAGGTAGTCTGCATACGGAGTATGTTGCTTGTATCAAACTTTGAACGATTATTACACTTATCTGCTCTACTACATGTACTCATTGTATAATGTCAAAATCAGTCACATTATGACCACGTTCATAGCTTTTCTTTGTTCCTTTTTGTTCATTCTTAATGAACTTGAAATATGATGTTTCTTTGTTTGTTTTTGTGACCATGCTCTGATATGTAGTTTTATTTGTGTTTATGACATTGTCACTTAAAATATATTTTGTGGTTTTGTTTGTTAATGCTGTCAATTTTTTGTTTGTTAAATTTTCCTTTCCCTGCCTCGTTTAGATACCTGAAGAAATGTATTAGAAACTTCCATGTATGTTATCCAATATACAGGCCCGTAGCCATCAAATCCCAAATTGTGTAGTTGGAAGTATATACCTAGTATAATTGGGATATATGTGCTTATTGTACGCAAAAATAAAAATTGAGATTTTTATACTACTATTGAACGGAACTCAGTAATTTTCTAATTTTGCAAATATATCAATTAGTAGGCGGTTTCCTGGCCAAATTTGTCTAATTCCATATTAGTAAAAATATATTCTTTCACATGGTTGGTAATAAGAGCGTACATTTCATATTTTTGTGTGTGGGGCGTTTCCCATCACTGTCATTTAGCTTTAAAAGCAAATTTATACAAAACATGATTTGCTATTAAACAAGAGCCTGATTTTGTATTGTTTTTCTATTTATTTAAGTTGTTTCACTGTTTTTCATTTTATCTCCTTCCATACAGCTAAAGCACAGACAGTTATGGCATTGCATGTGGCCATGAGCACATGAGAAGTCTTTCAATTTTTTAAACATACATGCAAGAACCACCAAAATTGTCTGTGTTATTCCTTGTACCAGTATTTTATATTTTGCAGTCTGTTTGGTAGCATCAGTGGAATGTGATTAAATTATGATTTACATGATAATAATTATGATGTTGATATATCAATAAACGGCACAATATTTTCTCATAAATTAAATGTTGGACTCATTTTAATGTTGTTAAATTACAGTATGTGTGTAGTTGTGTGAAACTAGTATATCTTTTTTTCCCTCTGTTCAATAATTCAAATTATTAAATGTGCAGAATAAAGTCTCATCATACAAATAACGTCCAAACAATTCAAAAATGATATTGAAGAGAACAACTTTATGTCTCTTTGTAAATACATGGTGCCTTTCATGGAATATAACAAAATCATGGCAAGTACATACACATGAAAGATCTGACTTGAATTAATAAGTTAACTGACATGAATGGTACGCAGCTGAATTTGTGAGGACTGAGCACTTGCAGTATGTGCGTGTGTGGGTGTGTGTGTGTGTGTGCATGCATGTGTGCATGTACTAGACACGCTTAGGCCAAAAAAAATAATTGTTGGATTGGAGTAACGGTCAACAAAAAATTAGGGTAGGTGGTAGGTAGGGTTTTTTTTTTTTTTTTTTTTTTTGCAGGATTCGCACAAATACACAAAAACACACACATAACACATATTTGTATCGCAATTGAAAAAAAACAAAAAACATTTTTTTTATTTTTTAAATTTTTTTTATAAAAATAAAACAATCGTAAAAAAACCTCTAGGGTCGGCGGTATTTTTAGGTTACGCCAATCCAACAATTTATTTTTCATGGCCTTATAATGATCATTTAAATGAAATAATGAAACCAGAACTGCCCCACCCTCCAATATTTTGTCCTTTTTCATATTGCTAAGGTAGTGAACGTGGCGAGGGTGGCGGTAGTGGTGGGGGGGGGGGGGGGGGGGGGGGGCTCTCAAATGGGTAAATGGAAAACATTTAATCACTACAGCAAATGGGCAGATTTGGATAATCCAATCAAGATTGATCATTTATCAACGTTTTGTATGCTACCCTCTCGGGTAGTTCTCTGCTAAATCTGGTGATGTTACACGAGACCAACTATAATGGAACCATATGCCATCAAATTTAAAACAATTTTGCATCTTCCCTCCTATACTGTTTACTTGGTAGTTTTAGAGCAAAGTTCAGTGATTATACTGGTGATTATACTAGCCGGATTGTTCAGCTCAACTGGTCTCTTGAAATCTAAGAATAAAAAATGTGAAAATATATGTACAAAGTCAGCTATTAGAGTTAATGGCATCATATTCTGGCAGATTGCCATATAGAGGGTGACATAATGAACTTGGCAAAATCATTTATCTTGAATGAAAAATCCAAATTTGCTTGAACTAGCTTTCACTGGTGGGTTTCTAACAATTTTCTCTACCAAATTGTATTCAATCCACATTGATTCTTGGGGAAACTTCTATTATTCCCTCCTATCTGGAGACACGTATTAAAAACTAGAAAGCTGAGCAGCAGATTACAATTACCAAAACAAAACACAAGTCATGTGCACAATTCAGTGGGTGTGTCACTTGTCGATCATGTGACTTAACTGTGTATCGATCATGTGATGTGTCCCGCAATATTTCTGCACGCTCTTACCCATCACGATCCACGAATTATTTCGAACGCGATAAAAGAACAAAACTACGTCGAAGTGAAAGGTATGACTCTAAAACACGAGATGAATGTCTTGTATTTCGTTGACTTATGTATACATCTAGAATTCAGTTCGTACTATGGATGCATAGACCCTAATTTTGACATTTTTTTCGCAGATATTGCTGAGCTGAGGCTGAGCTGATTTGTTGAGTCGCACACCACCTAACCGTAACGAGAGGTCTAGCCTAGCCGACTCTGCCCGCCCGCGATTCGACTTGGCATGCATCCAGCCGGCAGCTGCAGTCGTCCGTGCACTGGCCGTTGCACAATTGTTATATTATTGTGTTAAATTAGAAAATTAAATGAGAACTATGTTTGAAATTTAATTACTATTTTGTTAGTAATTAGAGTTGAGGGAATTCATGTGAGATCCCGTTCGTGCCGTGCGCAACCATATTTAGAAGCCGTTGCGGCTACTGTGATCAGTCCCAATAAAATAGAAACTAATGAGAACATATACAAACTGTAAGAAATGGGTGGGAGAGGAGGGCATGAATTCCCTCAACTCTAATTACTAACAAAATAGTAATTAAATTTCAAACATAGTTCTCATTTAATTTTCTATTTTATAACGTAATTCTCGTTTTCGAGAATCCATGTGAGACTTCAAAGACACAGTAGTCGCAACGCAAACAAGACCTGGGTAAGATGATAATCTTAAGGTAGGAAATGGAATTTCACTTACCGACCCATTGATTGTCTTGTCATTCAGACTCACTTGTGAGTCTGCGGCCCTTGACACTCGAGGACCGCCCGATCAAACGTCACAGTCTCTGTCTGTGGTGGCTTCAGGTAGAAATCCCTGAAGGTGCTCTCGTTCTGCCATCCAGCCTGCTTGAGGATGTCAGAAATTGGAACATCTCGTCTCATAGCCAACGAGGTAGACGCTGCCCTGGTCGAGTGTGGCTTGAAAACTGAAGTGTCGATGCCAGCAGACTTCATGACGACCTTGATCCATCTGGCTATGGATTGCTTGCTCGCTCTCCTGTGCGGCTTATTACAGGTGATGAACAGCTGTCTCTCATTTCCTCGTAATGTCTGTGTCCTGCGAATATACTCCTTTGTATAATGAACGACACAAAGTCTCCTATCCGTAGTGTAGGTCTGGAGTTGGAAATTCTTGCCCACATTCCCTGGTCTGCTCTGCTTTAGCAGGTCCTGGATACTAATGTCCATCGAGCCTTTTCGAATCTTAATACCATCCAGTGACAGGAAATGTAGTGTCTGTAACCGCTGTGCAGTTACCAATGCTAACAACATGCTGAGTTTATGTGTCAAATCACTTAACGTTAGTTTATGGGCCGGGCCCCGTTTGCGAAGAAATTTCAACACCTTATGTACATCCCAGGTAAAACTGTAACGAGGCCTGGGTGGCCTTAGATTAAACACTCCTTTTAGATATCTACAGATCAAGGGGTGAGTTCCAACTGTGTAGTTGCAGTCATCCAAAATAAGAAATGAAGCGAGCGCACTCCGCGCTGTGTTGAGCACACTGTACCCAGCTTTCTCTTCATAATACAAAACATTGAAGAAATCAAGAAGAACTCCCACCTTTGTATGGGTCCAAACTATATGACGTGTATCACAAAACTTTGTCCACTTGTTCACATACACGTTGTACTGACGCTTTGTAGATTCTCTCCACGAGGCGCCCAAAATGTCCACTGTGTCTGCAGCTAGGCCTTGAGCGAAGAACCGTCTGCTCCAAGCCTACAACACAGAAGAGAAAGGTTTGTTAGAGGGTGGGGGTGCCCTGTAACAGGTTGGGTTAACAAAGATCGAGAGCTTGCAATATGCATGGGTTCCTCCAGTAGCATATCATTAAGTACTGGAAACCACGCCTGAGTTGGCCAATTAGGCACTACCATAAGCCCCCTTGCATTATCCAACCTGATTTTTTGCAGACATTTAGCAATAAGGCTAAATGGTGGAAAGGCATAGAATTCTAATGACCCCCAGTCAAGCGTGAACGCATCTACTGCCCAGGCGTCAGGTTCAGGTAACCATGACACATAAGATGGGACCTGTGCATTGAGCCTGGATGCGAATAAATCTACCTCTGGGATGCCATACTTCTCCGTTAACGAATGAAAAACATTCCTGTCCAGCATCCATTCAATATTGTCATTAAATTTCCTGGACATGTAATCCGCCTCCACATTTTTTGAACCTGCTAGATGAGAGGCTGTAATCCAAATGTTGCGTTCACAACACCAATGCCAGATTTGCACTGCCATTTCATTGCATGCTGGAGATTTAACACCCCCCATGTTATTCAAGTAGGCCACTGCTGTTGTATTGTCTAGCCTCAATAACACATGTGCATCGCGCAAGTCCGAGCAAAGTGCTTTCAGCCCAAAACCGGCTGCCAACGTCTCCAAGTAATTGATTTCATTCCTGCCTGCCCTTTCTAGCTCAAAACTATTCCATCGGCCCCCTGTATGAGTAGAGAGGTCAGTAGCCCCCCAACCTTGCCCGCTTGCATCGGTCCGAATTTCTCTAGTTATCTTTCTGCAGCATAGAGGGCGGTTTACAAGAGGTGAGTTTACGATCCACCACCTTAGCTCCCGTTTAGCCTTGTCTGACAGTGCCATCTGTCTGTCAAAGTGCCCTCTATTGAATTTTAATGCTGCTATTTTCTCAGTTTCCAAGTTCCGATAATGCAGGGGCCCATATTGTGAAGCCGGGAAAGTAGCAACCAATTTTCCAATTACCCTTGCTACTTCACGAATCGATGGCCTGCCTGTACTGAGCAGCTTAGTGCACACCTCTTTGATCTCATCACTCTTCCTACTTGGAAGCTTAGCTGTCATTTTGGTGGTATTGAGAGTAAACCCCAAAAAATCTATTTCTTGTGACGGTTCGAGGACCGACTTGTCTGGGTGGATTATAAACCCCAGTTCCGACAAAATTTCTGTGGTTGCTTGTACAGCCTGATGGGTATCGAATTTTGTTTTCCCTATGATGATAGTGTCATCTAGATAGGCAAGCACCACATGTCCAGCTAATCTCAGAGAGGCAAGCACTGGCTTTAATAACTTTGTGAAAAGTCTAGGTGCAGAGGACAAACCATTCGGGAGGGCTTTGAATTGCCATAATTGCCCATCCCAAACAAATCTGAGGTAAATTCTAGACTCAGGGTGAATAGGTACAGTGTAGTATGCGTCACGTAAATCTACTGAAGCCATGTAGTATCCTTCTGAAAGAAGGGACATAACAGAATGGACATTGTCCATTTTAAAATGTTGGTAACAAACGCTTTTGTTGAGCTCAGACAAATCGAGAATCAAGCGAATGCCCCCATTTCTCTTGGGTCTAGTGAAAATTTCTGACAAAAATTCACCTGCAACATGAGAGCACCGCTCGATAACCTTTTTCTTCTCTAGGTTAGAAATTTCTTCAGTAATTTTTTCTGACTCAGATGTATTGCGTTTGTAAGCATACAAGGGCTTTTCCCTACGAGGAGGGAACTTATCCGGTTCAAATTCAAGCTTGTAACCCTTGACTGCTTGCAGCAAATTTTGATCAGATGTGTATTTACACCAGTTCTGATAAAATGGCTTCAGACGACCACCGACAATACTACATGTACCTGTAGAAATAGAGCAATTTAGAATCGAGGTACTTACCTCTTTGTGTTTTGCTGTTGGCAGTGGGTCTACTTCCTTGGCCCCGGGCCTGGCCTCCGCGGCTGCGGCTGTTGCCTTGCATCTGCCCTGGCTGCTGTTGGCGTGAACGTGTGCGGTGGTTTCCCGCGCCACTGTCTCCGCCCTAAAAAAGGGCGGCCAGACGAACCCGATCTGGGGACTGAATTCCCGCTGTGATCCCGAGGGACCCAGCCCGCTTGCTTCAGTTGTGAAGGGCGTCTCGATGGATCTCCATACCTCTTATATGGATGGAACGGAGGCTGTTGACCTTGTCGAGACCGCATCACGCCAGCGGTGGCCTTCCTCTGATCTTCTATGTCCTTGACTTGACGACCAAGATCATCCCCGAACAAGAACTTCGTGACCTTGTTGGTATGCTTTGTGAGATGCTGGAAATTGCTGTTAAGTTCAGGTTTTATCTGGTCTTTCCTGAGGCAATTCAGGGCAAAATTTGCGTCGCACAGAAGAGCTAGCACATCTTGCTGTGTGTCGGACATAAGTCCCGGGTCCAATGTGTGCGCAAACGCATTCAGACCCTTGGTCAGCGATCTCTGGATAGTTTGCAACCGTAGATCCTTACCTCTGGCGTAGGATGGGAGGTTTTCCCAGATTGAAGCGTTTACTTTAGGAACATCCAGAAGTGGGCAATTATCGGGGCAATGATACCTTTCAGCCGCCTCTGCCAAGGATTTTTCTTCCATTTTATTACTGGTCATGTATGCGATCGTCTCCGGGATGTCCTCATCAATGGACTCGCCAACCTCGGCGGCAACTGCAAATTTAGCAGCAATTTGGGGGACCTTGTCCTGCACCACTTTTGACGAGTTAGGCTTAGCCGCAGCATCATGGTCATGGGTGCTTACATCATCATCACGATCAAAATCCATGTATTGAGAGCCGTCATCGTCGACATCGGGCTTCCCAACGTCGTAATCGATGTTGTCGAATTCGTCCAGCTCCCTGGGCCTGGTCCTGGACCTAACCGGCCCCTCATCACTGATGAGGCTAATCCCACTTTGGGTAGAGCCACCAGACGCCGGGATGGCCTGCATGACCCGCTCAAACATGGTCTCAAGTTTGTCCAGTCTAGCAAAGACTGCCTCGGTCCGTGACCCGGATCTATGAGCTTTGTCACTGCTGGGCCCGGGAGCGGGCGCCTTATCACGGCCCTTGGCCTTCTTGGGCTTTGTGATCTTATCACAGCCCGTGGCGCCGGCGGCGGAGTCGTCTAGCTCCGTAGATATATCCATGGGCATCGCGGCCGTGTCGTGGATTTTCGATGAAACGGGGGAACTTTTCCCCATCGAAACGTCCATACCCCTTGGGTAAAAAGACACTAGAGGAGGTCTATGGATAATGATATATAAAATGTCCGGTAAATAAAAACCAGAAACTAACCGATGTGGTCGCTAATAAACGATTAAAATGCGCAAATATTTGTGCGTCACAAATACAAATGGCGACGAACGATAATGGTTGCGCACGGCACGAACGGGATCTCACATGGATTCTCGAAAACGAGAATTACGTTATAAAATGCTTATTAACTCTGTACATGTACCACTTATCACATATTTACTCCTATATATTATAATATGCATAACTTGTCTTATTTGATTATGACAATGCAGAGTTGTAATACTAATATTTAAATTGAAATATCACTCAAGATTTGACATTGTTTTGGTTTAATTTAATTTCAGTACTTCAAGTTTCAAGAGAAACTCTTGCCTTGACTCTTGAATCATACAATTTTAACACAATATTTAAAATAAATGGTATGCAATAATGCAAATGACGTATTTATTTAATTTAATGTTTGTTTAAAGGGAGAGATCCACTTTTGCAAGCCAAAATTCAAAAGTTGCGAGGTTATTGTCTTATATGAAAGGAAATGTCATTTAAATATAGCATGCCTGAAAAAATTAGGGCTTGAAATCTCTTTTTCGTGGAGTTATAGACCTAAAACTGAATAAACTGAGGGACGTCGGTTAATTAGGTACATACATATTTTCGCCCGGTGAGTAAGTTTGTACATAGATTTCACGGAGTGCCAGATCGGTATGCATGACCCCTACGTGACCCGCACTAGCTACGTGACTCGCGCATAAGTACTAATGTGTGAGCGTTTACCAAGCAAAATACCCAAACATCGCTTAAACTGACTACATGTAATTATATATTCTTTCTTTTTGAGATCTTTTTCCGTGACATACGTTAACAAATGTCGGCTTCACAATACCTTTACGAGAATTAGTACTAGTTGTAATATTATGCTAAATCAGTTGAACTCCTTTATTGACCGATATATAGTTTAAATGGAGGGACGCATTCGTTTTTCATTCGTAGAATCCAAATTAGAGGGCTGTTCGCTCTGATTTTTTTTTTGCGTGTTACATTGATCCCCATCCGTCAACTGAAAGCTGTTCAGACGTTTTGTAAATGTGGACCTGTCCCTTTAAGGAAGATAAATGTGTTTATTGTTTTTCTTAAATTTTGATTTCTTGTCCTTTTCTTCTTAAATTTTAAATTTTATATTAAGCTATTTTATAAGCTATATGTGTGCTAAATTTTGTGGCGGCCGCGCATTCGTCGGCTGAGATCTCAGGGCCCTGGCCAGAGCATAGCCAAAATAACCCGGCCTGATTCTAGGGTTAATGTTGACTGTCAAATCCAACTTTCAATTTTAAGACATAATTTACTATGTAAATTTGCATGTTCGGTAATCCAACACCCTGCTATACATCGACCTAGATCTACAAGGAAACATGATGCTGTGGGTTTTTGTACTGCTGTCTATCCTGTTGGGGGTCAGCCATGCTCTGGACAATGGACTGGCCAGGACACTGGACACCAATGGGCTGCACAATTTTTTAGGAATACAAAAACAAATTGACATTTGACAAAGAAAATGTAAATAATTGGTAAACAAATGTAAGCTATTTACCTTTCATTTGTGTTCATATTACATCTTATCTAGATCTACAAGGAAACATGATGCTGAAGGTGTTTGCATTGCTGTCCATCCTTTTGGGGGTCAGCCATGCTCTGGACAACGGACTGGCCAGGACTCCGCCGATGGGCTGGATGGCCTGGGAGAGATTCAGATGCAACATTGACTGCAAGAATGACCCAAATAATTGCATCAGGTAAAGTTATCTTGCCTAGAAGATCTGTATGTACAGAGAAAAAATGTACAACAGAAAACATCCAACTTATTTCTCACAAAAGAATGTATGTGGCAACCTTTATTGTTACAACTCATCAAAGTCAATTTGATTTCATACACATGATACAGTCTCCATCTGTCCATGACCCCATTTGGAGTATTTGGGGGACCATATCCTGAATTAGTTGAATTGTACACACCTTTGAATATTTTACATGTACTCCAACTAATATTCTTTTCATGTTTTTGTGAAAAGTGTCAAATCGGTCTTGGTAAAAGAACTGTATAAATCTTTTGGTATGAATGGAAGAAAATGCAGAACCCAGTTAACATAGAATAAACCTTCAAATCATAATTGCTAAAATTTTGTTAAAATGGAGATGTTTCTGCATGGTTTGAGAGATAATCTAGACTTGTGAATTGTCTATTTGTGACTTGTGTGGTTTCAATTCTTGAGTGTCAAGTGTTCATGTGCTTTCAAATGTGTTGCTTCATTTATAATCTTCAATGTGCAGTGAGAACCTGTTCATGGACATGGCCAACCGGATGGTTGAAGACGGTTACCTAGACGCTGGCTACGAGTACGTCAACATTGATGACTGCTGGACGTCCAAGCAGAGAGATGCTCAGGGTCGTCTCCAGCCTGACCCAGACAGGTTCCCCCACGGCATCAAATATCTGGCTGATTATGTAAGCACATCTATATATTTTTTTAATTCAAACATATAAAGAAACTGACCAGAATATAATGTGATTAAAAATGAGCAAAGAAAATGGGATTCCAACGGGATTCGAACCCGAGACCTCCGGATTGCTAGACCGGTGCTCTTACCGACTGAGCTATAGAAAACCCTATGACGGCATTCGTCCCAGAAACCCCTTAGTTTTCATTGCTCGTGAGGTCAGAAGCTATTATAAACCTGACATAACCCGACGGATAGAAATCAACTTGGGGATATATGCGAGAGATCACCGAAGCGATGCAGCTTTTAAAATAATTAATTCAAACATATAAAGAAACTGACCAGAAATATATGTGATTAAAAATGAGCAAAGAAAATGGGATTCCAACGGGATTTTAACCCGAGACCTCCGGATTGCTAGACCGGTGCTCTTACCGACTGAGCTATAGAAAACCCTATGACGGCATTCGATCGTCCCAGAAACCCCTTAATTTTCATTGCTCGTTTATATTTTTTAATAAGAGTCAGTTTGGATGCCTCTGCTTGCGATCATATCAGAATCATTGTCAGAGGCTAAATTGACATAATATTCCAGTGTTGTATGTGAGTCTAACTTCGAGTTCGACTCGTTGGTCCATCTTTAAGGCTAGGTTGCTTTTGGTGGAATATGCCAAGGACCCATGGCCAAATGTAAAACATTGACGTGAAGATGATATTTTCAATTAAGTTTCTTCAATTCCTTGGTTATCATGATCAACAAATCTTCAAAATTGTCATAAAGAAAGGAATTTCATAGTAGGGGGGCTAATTTATGTGTCGATCAGTGTGCATTAAATTACTCTATAATTTGTTTTGTGTTGAAACCTGTGATAATGGGGATGATGGTGATGTATTACATACTTTTCAAATGCTCTTCTTGGCAGTTCAGAGTCTAAATCACCCTTGGCATTTCAACGAAGTTGACAAATTGTATCTGCTTAGCTTGTTAAATTGTACTCTGTAAACATTTTCGCAAATTTTCTTGCAGCTCTGATGGACAAATCATCCTTGATAGGTTTAAACAAGTTTATAAATACTTAATCCCTAGACAAACAATACAAAACACATTTGAGATCAAAATTGACCTTTAGCTGATTAAAGTACATTGTCCGAAACCAAAACTTATCTTCTTTTGAGGCATTTAGTGGTTCTCGGTGCCTTCTATCACTTACATGTAGTTCTGTTGGTTGTTTATTTTCTTCTATTTGCAAAACAGATCAAAGTTGATAGTATAACAACCCTCACCCCTTTCCCCCTGGTTAGGGATGTTTTAATACTAGAACCATGATAGCGTAAATATTTAATCTATCTATTTTTAGGACTTTGTACTGTTAGTAAATAAAACAAATTTAGCATTTATTTGCTTATGATCACGAGAACCCAATATATATGCTGGTAGATTACAACTAGGCACATTCACAATGAAAGAAACTCAATAATCAAAATGAATCTGCTATAAGAAAAGGTCAAGGCTTCAATAATGAAAAACTAGCATTGATAGTAGTCAGTCATGTGATTATGTATTTATTTGTATGGTATTTTATCTTTAAATCACATGATTGCTGTTAAAATGTTCAGTGCCTTTGTGTGTTTTAAAGAATGTATGTAGAGTAATTATGGCTATATGTTCACATGATATTTAAAATACATCTGAAGATGACCATTGAGCTAGGAGGTTCTGCCGTTCTGCGCAAAGTTTCAAGGGCTTTGTCAAATAATACAAATAAACTCAATCAAGTTACATCCATAACAAATAATGAAAGGATCAAAGGAAATAACATTATTTTCACTCATCAACAATTTGATAGTACTTACAATTTTGAAGTAGAGGGTGCTTCAAGGAAAACATGTATGATTACAAATATAATATACTTTAAGCAAAATTGGTTCACAGATGGCTGAATTGTCCATTTAAATATCATAATTATCACAATTATAACATTGGTTATTTGATCCACATGCATCATAGTGCTTTTGGAATAATATGTGGGTCCCACTTTTTATTCAACAATTCAAACGAAAATTGGTGGCTTTCTCTTCTTCTTCGGGTTAATCTGCCTCCTTCAATCCTGAAGAATCGTGCAGAGAATCTGGGTAGCCTGTGTCATCTCGAGGCAGATACACTAATATTTGCTTATGGTAGTTGTGGATGTTTTACTTTAAAGGTGTCAGATATTGCCCAAAATGACATTTGAGACTTCAATCCTGTACCAAAATCATTGTAAGATATGTCCGAATGATGTGTGAAAGTTTCATTGAAAAAGAACACTGCTTTCCTGGTTAAAAAAGCGAAAATATGCGTCAGCATTTATAACGAATTACTGTATGACGTTTATGAGGTTTATGACCGTCGATCATTAACGCTCTTGAGCTGAATGATAGATATCGTCATACTAAAGGGGCATTTGAAAACATCTAACCCTATTTTATTCTCCTCTTACCATTAAGCTATAAAACAACACGGTAGAATAGAAACTAGGAAGCTCTAAGTAATTTTCGTGGAGTTAGACACTTTACAGGCATCCCTTTAAACCTTGTAATGGATAATTGTTTAGACACTGAACTGTTTAGAATTTCCTGTTGTGTAAACCTTGTAACTAATAATTTTGTATTTAAATTTAATTTCTTGGAATGTTCCCTCATGCTACAGATGCACAAGAGAGGGTTGAAACTGGGAATCTATGCAGACTATGGCAACCTGACATGCGGTGGCTACCCAGGCAGTTTGGGTCACCTGGAGACAGACGCGCAGACGTTTGCTGACTGGGGGGTGGACATGCTGAAGTTGGATGGATGCTACTCTGACGTTCACACCATGAAGAAAGGTAGGCCAGGCAGTGCGATTGTGCGATCTCTTGATAAGACCACTCGTTTTCCATATTTGAAAGATCTAATATTAAGCTTGCTAGGCTATGTTGCATCATGTGATGACACGCGCAGTACCCCGGGGTACCGTTGTACCCCGGTATCCCGCGTTGTGTAGCGCCATCTTGTGTCCACCCGAAGTACAACCATACCTCAAAGCAATCATGGAGGCCGCTGGTGTATTGCGTTGTGCATGCAGCGCTTGTATGCACGCTACTCCGGCCGCAAAGAGAGCATTTTGAACGTAAATAAAGCATAACAAAAATAATTTCACACTCTTTGGTACCCCAGTGTACAGCCCTGAAAAATAAATAAATAATTAAACAAAATGGTAGATTTTCACTTGGTAACCCAGGGTACCATTTATGTCATCATGTGTCCAGCCGCAGTCAGGTTCACTGATGTAAGATACGTGTACCATGCTGATTTGGATGGATTTGTTGTCGTGAGAGACTTGCGATGTGACATTAACATGATAAGGATACTTATGCAATCATTTGATAGGTCCATTATTTATTTCTTTTCCCCTCGAATTGAATTGAATGAATCGTAATGGAATTAAATTGAAAGCTATATATATCGGAATCTACAATTTACATGGAAAATTGGTTTCCACCAGTTTTTTTTTACAAGGTAGAAGCAAATCTTAAAATGGATAGATATTTGTTTATTCTCCTGCTCTTTTACATTATGTCATTGTTTACTTCTTTGCCCCCTTCTCTAAAAATTTGATATCTTAAAGGGATAGTTGAGTTCTGGTAAGGAGAGTACAGTTTTGGTGAAACTGAATTTTAGTAACCAAAACCTGCATCATTACATTACAAAACTAATAGTTATAACTAGAAAGGAACACAAAATTACAAATGACGTAGTAAAGATCATGTTATCATTCAAAAAGAGCCGTTAAAACGTAAGAGAGCGCTCTCTAAACACTCATCGGTTTCAACCATTTTGAATAAAATATTGTGCATGTGATGCTTTGTTGAAATAGTGATTAGATAGAGAAATAACCAACAACTATTTAAATACCTATTTTGTAACTTTTTGAAAAGAGGAAGCATTCTTTTTGAATTTTTAACGGCTCGTTCAAAATTCTCTAATAAATCTGGAGCCCCAGCTTTATTACAAATTGTTATATTTATGGATATTTCAGCCGTCTCTGAACCGATTTTGATCAAACAAAGATGATTTTATTATTTAAATATTAAATGCTCTTTCAAATTTTGCACTCAGTTCTTCATTACCTCACAAAAAAAATAAGTAGTCTAGCGCCCTCTCTACCAAAACTCAACTATCCCTTTAAACAATGCAAGATATTGACTTTTTCCCCCTAGTGGCCCATTGCCCATTCGGGCACAAGTAGAACAGAGATTTTTCAAATTCTACTGGCCCAAAATAAAGAAAAAACATGAACAATTTATAATTGGTTGCCCATTCGGGCCAGTGGAATTATGCATCAATGAAATTTAGCTCATTTTTAGTGACCCCGACCTAATTTTTTACCCTAATTTTGAGCATTGCCTTATATTTGACAGGCTATCCTGAAATGACCAAGTACCTGAATGCAACTGGTAGACCAATCCTCTTCTCATGCAGCTGGCCAGCTTATGAGGTTGCCTATGGTATTGAGGTAAGTTATGTCAAACAATTTAGCATAATATATCAGATGCTGTCGTCATAATGTATTGAAATGGAGTTCTCCTATAAAATGGTTGATTACCATATTGCACATTTTGATATATAAGATTGAACACAATAAAGCATTTTGTGCTACCTCATATAACCATGTGATATCAGCTTCATTCGGACTGGGTGTATGAAACGTATACTTTAGCTGCCATAATGTACATACAAAACATGAACTTTATCTTCCCTAGGTTGCTGTAGAAATAGTGTAGTTTGACAGTACTCTGGCAGTTTTAAAACCAAATCATTCTAAAAAGGTTAAACCATCTTCATCATCTTCATCATCTTCATCAACATTATCATCCTCACTATGATACCATCGCCACCACCATCATAATCATCTGTCTATGAAGTCATGTGTTATCTAGGTTTATAATTATGAAACTGTTTCATGGCAATGTTGAAAGCGAAATCATCCAGTTGTGCAAAGTCATCATCAGAATTTCTTCCTTTTTAAAATTTATTTTTACACCAGGTGGATTACAAACTGATTGCCGAAAACTGCAACATCTGGAGGAACTATGACGACATTCAGGACTCGTGGGACAGTGTGACGACGATCATTGATTACTACACCAAGGTGCAAGACACTCTGGCGCCTGTGCAGGGACCGGGAAATTTCAACGATCCTGATATGGTAAGAATTAAAGAACCTGATTTATTATTCAGGGATTTCATCAGTTATAGGTCAAGGCACAGTTGACCATGTGAACCATCTTTGGTGTATTTCTACATAATGTTTGTCCAACTACCTCCAAACCGTTGACCATGATATTGATGAAAACGGCTTATCTACTAAAATAATGCCTGTGTAATAAAATGAGAGTCAATATAGGGCCTACATTTTAGATCCTAGCAGAATCTTCTTCAAATCAATTTTTCTCTGAAGAAGATTCTGCTAGGATTAAAAATATAGGCCCTATATTGACTCTTGGCTATAATATTGATGAACATTTGTTTGTTCATATTATATCTATCTAATATATTGATTGACCTTTCAGATAATCGTTGGCAACTTTGGTCTGAGCTACGAGGAGTCCAAGGCCCAGTTGGCGATGTGGACCATATTTGGAGCCCCGCTGCTGATGTCCAACGACCTCCGGACCATCGATCCCAAGTTCCGTGAGCTGCTGCTCAACAAGGAGGTGATCGCCATCAACCAGGATCCGCTGGGAGCCTTTGGCAAGAAGGTCTTGCAGGTCAGTCAACTAAACAAAATATTAAAAACTTCTGTAAATGTGGTTTTATTTGCGAGATTAATATTTTGCACTGTACTGGGCAGCACAAAAAGACAATTGCAGGTTCTTAAATTCGCGCTGAGCTTATGTAGTGTTCATTTATTTTTTTCAAACCCAGAGGAACATTAACATCATTCACAAACACATTTTACTTGGAAAGAAATTGAATCTTTGAAAACTATCTTGCACGCGCGGATTAATTTATGCACTGTGAATATGACCACGTTTTCAGTATTGAGATTTTATTTGTGTGCTTTTTCCCCTTTAGTACTAATCTCAAAATATTAGGGCTGGGGTCAATTGAGATTAGGTTTATTTCTTTAAACAATTAGTGACTCTTTTAGAAATGGTAATATTGCTCAGATTTTTAGTTATGCCTGTGAGAAGTTGTTTTTATGCAAGAAGATAACTGAATCCTTTCCAAAGATATCCACAATTATTTGAAAAAGAAATTATTAAATCACTTCAAAGTTAACTAAGAGAAATCTAGCTTTGCAAGTAATGCTACATAATAAGGGTTTCATGAAATACTTCATGAAATTCAGAATTGTATATAAAATCTTTGGTATAGATAATTTGTTTCAATAACTTTGCATGCTGGACTTGAACTTTTTGCGTCCAATAATTCAGCCCTTTCTTCTAACGCAAACAAATGTTACCAGTTCCCTTTCTAGCCCTCTTTGCACGGCCTGATATTGCCCTTCAACGGTGGAACATATATTCCTCAATTCAAATTCTTAGATTCAGTTTGCATGTGGCCTCTTTCATATTCCACAAGCATCCACTCATTACCTACTTTAGTCATCTGCTCTGAGATTAATTTCATATAAATTGCCTGTATTGTTTTCACGCTTGCCTGACATCTCCATCAGCATTATGTATCATTTCATATATGCACTGAGCATGTGCACCTGTATCTCCACTCTCTTGTGTGTTCTTTTTTTGTCTTGACATGTAGCGAGTATAGATCTAAATGTACATGTAGTTGTATCATGCATATATATATCTAGGCGGATTTCCACAACATTACATTGGCATGTATCACTCCTTTTCCAAATGCATCAAACACTGTGTAATGCACCTGTTTTGGAGCAATTTTTTTGAATTTTTACAATACTTTTAGAGAATTTATTCCTACATGTATTTCTTCTTTGTACTTAAGTTGTACAGTCAGCACTCAACAGGGTCTTGTCTGATACAAATTAACATCAATTTGAATAAATATTAAATATTGTATTCTTTTTCTTTGCTTTCTGTCAGTTTTGCTCTCAATGAGTCAAATTTCCTTTTTAATATTTCTGTCTTTTCTGCAGCACATTGTATTTTCACTGAGCACAAACAAAAAATTGATTCATGAATCACTAAATATATTTGTGTAACTTTCTTCTCTAAAGTGTAGATAGTAATCTGTAAAGATTAATGCTTCTTTTTGGTCGTTTAGAGCGTGTTATTTTGTTTTTATTTGTGGGAAAAAGTCGTCTAACATGAATGTTATTCTATTTGAGTTTGTTTCATTTACATTCCTTGTGGTGAATTGGCATATTAAATCAGTGTTGAAACAAAACAAAACACAAGTTGTTGGATTTATGTAATGCAGGTGATGGCTGAATAATTCAATATTTTATTTTGATTTTATCAAATATATTTGTATCCTCCACTATGACTGATGTTCCTGCATGTTGAAACATTTGTGTACATATTTAACGAGGCATGAAGATCATCTTGGTGTGTAAATAAGCCAAGTTGTATTTGCTGTGCATTTGATCAATGTCCAAGAACAATGTCCACTTGTTTGAAATTTAAAGGCTCACAGAGTAATTTCTTATTTTATCATTGTGAATAAATTTAGATAAGTACTACCAAAATCATACTTTTTGTGGGATACAGTATTTCGATTTTCAAATTAACTCTTTTCAAACTAATCTTTCAGTTGTATTAATTAAGCTATTAAACCTATGACTTTCTAATTCCATTTGGTGTGCACTAATATTAATATTAATATTAATATTTTCTGCATAAACTTAAATTCAATTTGAGTTAAAACAATAGTTGTCACATTCTGTATGTTAAAAGATGACATTGCTTTCATTGTACATTTGTAAATATGACTGGCTCTAGCAAAATAAGGCACTTGTTAAATGTCACAATATAATGTGTAGGAGAAACAAGAACATTGACCACTGTATACAGGTGACCTCTATAGACGGGTCCTATAAAATCGTTTTATTTGCAGAGGATCACTGTGGGTGGTCACTAGGCAGGTTGTCTGATGTAGACAGGTGGCTGCTAAGACAGGTAAACTTGTGTATAGTGACCGCCTAATGGAAACAAGAAAAAAGAGCTAGGTACCTTATACAGGTGACCTTTATAGACAGGTTCTATAACATTGTTGTTTGTTTTTCCTGCAGGGGATGACTTTGGGTGGTCACTATAGGCAGGTTGAATTATGTAGACAGGTGGCCACTAAAACAAGTAAACCTGTGTATAGTGCTATGACCACCTTAGGGAAAAAGAAATTAAAGTGGCCACTGTAGACAGGTGTTATAATATCGTTTTCTCTGCAGATGACCGTTTATGGTGGGCACGCGGACATCTGTACGCGGCAGCTCCAAGGTGGCGTCTGGCTGATCGCCATCCAGAGTCGCTTTATCAAACTACCTGTGGCAATTAACACTACGCTTGCCGACCTGCAGATCCCGTCGCAACCCAACGGCTACGTAGTGGCAGGCGTACGAGCCCTGGGCTCCAACATAATGCAGCACCTACAGATGAAGGAAACGCTGCAGCAGATCGTGAATCCGCAGGGGGTTGCAGTTATGAAAGCTATTCCGTTCAAGTCTGCGAAGAACTCGCCTCATAGGCACATGGTTGGAAATAATCTAAATTGATGAATGTTTATCAATTATCCACTGACTGAATTAATTAATTGATTAATCAAACACCTGCTGGTAATGGATACCCTGTTCAAAGCAGATTGTGAATCCGCAGGGGGTCGCAGTTATGAAAGCTATTCCGTTCAAGTCTGCGAAGGACTCGCCTCATAGGCACATGGTTGGAAATAAGTTTAATTGATAAATGTTTATATCAATTATCCACTGACTGAATGAATTAATTGATTAATCAAACAATGCAGCACCTGCAGGTAATGTAGTACGCTGTTCAAAGCAGATAGTGAATCTGCAGGGAGTTGCTGTCATGAAGGCTCTTCCAAGTATGTGAAGAACTCGCCTCGTAGGCACCTCATCGGAAATATGCTAAATTGATGAATGTTTATTAATTAATAAACCAATAACTGAATGAATTAATGAAAAATCACTAATAATCAAGCAATCAAGTTATTCATTAAATGCAGATGTACAGTCAGAACAGACACACTGATATAGAGAGCTAATCTACAAGAGAGCTGTCTTTTCTACTCCAATTTATTATGTGAACAATGAGCCTGATGATCTGTAGTGAAATTTATCAAGTTAAATTATTTGATTGCCGAAGCTAAATTTGCTGGTACCAAAGTTACTTTTTATATGCAAACTATTTTCGATTCAAAATCTCACTCCCTTTATTGGTCAAAACTGCAATCATGGATGCAACATGACATGGAAGATTACAAGATTTCCTGATTCTGTTTAAGTCTGTTAAAAAATAATTACATTCAAATTTAACTTTTTCAAATTTTACTGGCCCATTAAATTTTTTACTGTCCCGTCATAATTTGTTACTAGCCCTGGGTCTTGGGTACAAGTGCTAGTATAGAGCCCTGATTATATCAATATCAAATTGATCCAAACAAGTTAAATACATTCCTAATTCTCTTTATTTTGCTTTCACCTTGAAATCATCTGACAATTGCAAATGGTCACTTTGTTGCATTTATTTAATTTATTTTTATCTTAACAAATTTCACGTTGATTTGATTTGTGAATAGAATAGTGTACGGTGTCTTACTGCAGTATATTACATTGTGTTTGAAGAATCATTTCAACTTTTGATCTCGATACCAATTTTCGGCTCTTATCTACAGCCTTTGTTAGCATTGTGTTCTGTCAAACAGATCATAAGTTCTAAATGAGTCTTTGAATGAAACACTGTTATAGATGAACTTATTTGATAATTTACGTTTTGTTGTTGTCAACTGTCTGAAATACATTGTGAGTACGATGCCGTTACAGGAAAAAAAATTACATGTGTTCTATCAATTGTTTTTGTTTCCTAAAAAATAAAATTGCAGTATGTGAAATTAATTTGTAACTACATTTTAATATGAGTAAAACTCATACATATCAGGCTGTCTTTTATTATGGTAAACTAGTGGAATATTTAGAAGAAAATTGTAAACTTTGTCATATTTCTGTCGTTTTTAAAAATTTATTTGAATGTGATTAACATGGTACTCTGTAAGTTGTCAAACATTTTTGTTAGATTGCTTTTTGCATCGTTACTTTCTTTAATTTATCATTAAAATTGAAATTTGTACTGAATTCTATTCTACATCAGATCGTAAAAATGTTAACATGTAATTCGTTATTTATTGTAGGCCCTAGACTTAATTCCTTTGAGTATTAAACAATTGAAGAAAATGAATGTTGGCCCCCAAAAAATTATGGATACAATTAAATGAAGTTATAGCCAATTAGCCAAGTGGCTGAATTTGTGTTTTTGATAGAGGACTAGCCCCATCTTTAACTTTAACTGCATTGTGGAGATGTATGGCCTCCAGTTATAGTAATAGAGATTGGTTATCTTAATGTGCACAAAGTGAAGAACTTTTTTGCTTTGGAATTTGTCTTTCATGATGTGAAATGTGAGTAGTAAAGTTGCATTTTTTACAAAGTGCCTTAAGGAAGGGGTATTCAATTGATTTCCAATCCTAAGAATTTAAAGGTAAAGAATGCTAACATTGAACAAAATAATTGAAGTTTATTAAAGTGAAATAACATGTTTTTTTAACGAGATTGTATCATGACAATTGTTGAAATACTGAAAAATATTTATCTTGTGAATGGACTATGAAGTTTGACAATTTAATATAGGGCAATGTATAAAGTCAGTTATCATATTCGTTATCCTATATGCCGGTGAAAATTCAAAGTAGATTATGTGTGATAAGTCCTTTGTAGTTTGTATCATCGTAATCAAAAATATGCATAGCTTAGTATCTGGAAAAAATTGTTTTTGTTTATGAATGATCATTGATGGCAATATATATCTTTTGAATTAGCTATTTTTGTATTTTACTATTGTGTCATTAAAATATATCTTCATCCAGTCATGCTCTCACTCATGCTGAAGTGTCATTTGTTATGTGTGTGTGTTACGTTTCATAAGAATCCTAAAATCATGTTCTCATTCAGTATATAGTGGAACCTCGTTATGAAGAGCTCTAACATTACACAATCCTTTTTATACAGCAATGACTAAAACACATTCTTTATGTTCTTTTGTTTTTGTTTTTTACCCCAATATTACAAGGTACCTGATATAACAAGTTAATGTTAAAGGGAGTGTCCGCCATTTACAAATCGTCTGAACAGATTTTAGTAGACGGATGAGGTTGTAACACCAACAAAATTTCAGATCAAACAACCCTGTAATTTGGATTCTACAAATAAAAAACGAATGCGTAGAAATCATCCCTATATCGCACTACGTATCGGCTAATAAATGTATTTAACTGATTTCGATCACAATCTGTGCACGGTTCATGCACAGCCACGGGGGGCTCACCGCAATGCGCTGACAGCTATTGTGAGCGAAATTTTGCAGGAGCAAATATCCGTAATGCAATATAAACAACGGTCCGTTGCTTTTATTATTTTGTGGACTTGCAATCAATATAACAACTCATGAAAAAGAGATGGCAAGCTCTTAACTGACATTTCACAATAATCTTGCAACTTTTGAAATTTGTATTA
This sequence comes from Echinarachnius parma, assembly GCA_037951105.1. NCBI lineage: Eukaryota > Metazoa > Echinodermata > Echinoidea > Clypeasteroida > Echinarachniidae > Echinarachnius > Echinarachnius parma. The sequence continues at coordinate 23,254 of JBAMJV010004833.1, read as the reverse complement.
TAAATCGTGGACACTCCCTTTACAATTTTCAGTATTATAAATTTAGTCAGAGATTAAAAGAAAAATTAAAATTGTATTCATGAATGAGAGCGTGTGGGTATACAAAGTTAAACTCAAGTGCTCAGTTTGTGATTTTTTCAGCAGCAGTAGCCCATTTCATAAAACACTTGCAATTGTTGTAAATGTCAAATTACTGTAACTATTAGGTCAACAGCCAATCAGCATGGTAGTTACAAATTTACAATAATTGGACAATTGCAATAATTTTATGAAATGGGCTATATGTCTTTTTGTCACATTTGGGCGATTATTAATAAAGTATTATTTCTTTCCTTATTTTCCTCTTTTAAATCTTAGAACTTCTTTATAATGTATGTTTAATGTAAAGCTCTTTATTAGTGTTGTAGTGTTTTCATCCCTTTTCCATTTCTTTACACTGCGTTGTCTTCATTTCAGCTCTCAAATGCTGCATTTCTTCATTATTTTTCTTCTCTACACATAAAATTCCATTGAAAGTTTTCACGTTTCGCTTTTATTATCGTCCCCCATTTCTGACAATGATCATTAGTGCCATCTATGCTTCCCTCAGTGCATGCTTCACCCATTCCGTATTTGGATTTCAATTATACTGATTTGTCCAGCATTCAATACTTTTCTTTCAATATAAAATTTTTTAGGCAAACATGGGATTGTTTGTGAACATATATCCTATTTGGGACGTCAGTGTCTCAAGATGTTTTTCAACCACGAGTTGGCAGACTGCATGTCTTCCAAATAATTGTAGATCGACAATTTGTATTCCTGTTTGTATTTCTATCAAGCTCTTATGTTTTAATTTCCTAATGTCTGACAATTATTCTATCAAACTTGATGCCAGATAGCACATATAGAAAAGCCAAAGATATATAAATACATATTTTTAACCCGAAAGATTGAGGGGGAGGCATTTCTTTATTCTGGTCTCCTGTTTTAACTCAAAATTGTCAGACCACTAACCGCCAAAATGTATTGTTTAGGATGACATGGTTCAATTTCTTGTTTTCTTTTTGTAATACCTACTTGGTCGATCTACGCAATTCAACTGACCACAATCATCGCTCGTGCACGGTAATGCACGAAATAGGACGGGATGATCGAAATATGGACTCGGAACCTCTCGCTGAGCGAATATGCTACGGTCATATTGAACCGTAATACGAACGGCACCCCGACAAACTACACGACCCCCGTGAAGAACCTTGGTTACATTCCAGGCATCTACGACATCGAAAATATGTTCACCGGCGAAGATTATTATGACTTTGACACCGATTATATGAACTTTACTATCGTCTTGAACCCCTCTGGTGCCTGCCTGTTGAACGCCATACCCAGTGATGACAAGTATAGGCCTATAGATGGGCCATTACAAGTGGACGACCTGTAACCATGTACTTTTTTTGGACGGACGCTTGAAATCCAAGTCAACCACTTACATGCAGCTTTGCTCATCTAATTATGAGATATTGTTATCCTTCCAGTGCCTACCTATTGAACGCTATTTCCAGTAAATGGTGAAATGGTCAGACCATCCGGATTATTTTTTTTAAACATGCAACATTTAATTAGGGTTAAACTTTATCCGGTCTTTGGTTGGGTAATTATATTATGTAACATGAACAAGTGAATGAATGCAGCGGATGAAATCATTCTTATAATGAAACAAGACTCATCCAATGATCTGATATCCACAGACAATAATCTTACCATCTCAGTTTATCCTTGTTCAAATTAGTATTTTCCTATATTTCTGCCGGTTCTAAATTTGTTATCACTCTATACTTATGTCCCTTTTGCCGCATTTGTTATGGTTCCCCCGTCAGGAAGGCAAGATCGAAGTCTGGACGCGAAACATCACGCTGGGCTCGTATGCGACCGTCATCTTGAACAGAGACACTGACGGCATGCCGACAAACTTTACAACAACCGTCGGAAATCTTGGATTTCATACATGGATTTACATGATCCGCGATGTCTTTGCGGCAGAAAATATTGGACAGTATGACACTTCCAGCGAATTTTCGGTTACTGTTAATCCATCGGGAGTGAGGCTGCTTTACTCATATCCCTGTTCTTAAATGAGAGGCTCATGACATATAGATAAGTTAAAGGGGACCACCAGGCAAAGAACAACACATAATTATATGTTTTGGTACCGTTTTGTGATATCAAATAGATACCCAACATTTTGCAAAGGGTTTTGTAATTCATAAACAATGCAATTAATTACCACCACTTGTGGTTCCGTATGCGCCGATGCTATTCACGCGTAAATTTGGAGACAATAGAATCCCGAATGATTCGTTCGCTCTGGACAAAGGTAGTCTTCGTACATGCAGACCCATGAACGCATGCTTTAGAATGGTGATGCGTTTTCCAGTTTGTTTGTTTTCTTTCTGGAAACATATTTTTGTGAACTTGTTGATGGAATGGACTACTAAAGATGTTACCTTTCATTTATAAGAATATTATTTTTGGGTGGTGGTACCGGGGTGGTACCCTTTAAATAAGACCATCCATTTTTATTGAAATTATTAAACTTATAGTATTTTTAATTCTGACACTGATCAAATAACCAGCAACATAAGCATTGATCAGCAAATCATTATTGGAGAGTATGATACAGAGAACGGATCTTCAGTCAATATTAATCCATCAAGATCATGAACTATTCTAATGTTCATTTTACCCTTATCTGGACAATTTAGGGCTATACTAGAGCAGAACCAAATACATTTAGAGCATGCATGCAACTAATTTGAGACTTATCATAATTATGTTCTTCAGATTGATCACAGTCTGATTATTTGCATTGAAATATTTGATGGTCTTTACAAAGTGATTGTTACTTTAAGCTTTATATGGCAACATTTGTAATCCTTTTGTTAATACAGTGGAACCTTATTATAAAGAGCCTTGATATTACCCAAATTCTTAAAATAAGATTAATTTATTGGTACTGACTCTCTATACTATATCCTTTTTGTTGTCGTTAAGTTTATATATGAAAATACTCTGGTAATTTTCATGACCCCAAGCTTCTTATTATTACGAGTTGCCACTGTATGTGACACTGTCGTTTGTATTTGCCATTTTAACATCTATCAGATTATATTAATTTTCAAGAAGAAAATCATTATTCAAAAATAAATTAATTTATTAAAATCACATTTATTCTACTAAACAGTGTTCATGTTTTTTCCCGTCAAGCATGTATGTCACTAATTAATGTAAATCTAACTCAATTGATACAATATCCTCTGTAGAAGAAGCACAGGATATGCTTTAATCTATGGTCTGATGAAAACTGGCTTTTATTATGTGGGTTACTTATAATAAAACACATTAATTATACTTTGATCCAAATTTGTTTTTGTTTCTTTAAAGAGTAAATTTGTGTTTACTTTAAAGGGATCTAGTAACTTTGTTGACATGTGCAAAAAGTTATGAGTGGTTGATACAATGTATATTGTTGTTATCTGATACATGTATGTCCACTGGTTGTTGTGTGGAAATTTCAAGTTAAATAGACGTTATATGGTCGAGTAATGAGCACAAATGCAAAGTGATATTCACTGACTCATTACACTCACTTTGTACACGGTTTCGCGGTCCAGTGGATAATTTAACATCTGAACACTTCAATCATAAATATCTTTTTAACAAAAGGGAAATTTGAAAAACGGAAACCTGTCCCATGCTTTTATTGTTAATACGAATACAACAAGGTATGAGGGAACCAATTGGATTTTGAGGATTTGGACAATGTTACTAAGACCCTTTAAAGTCTATTTTCTGTTCATATGTTCATGGTATATAATGTAAAATGATCAATATCAAGCTGTCACATGCAACTCAAGCTGGATTAAGGGGACATCATCATTTATTGTATCATGGATTAAAACATTGCATTTAAGCTGTCCCATTATACATAGCCAGCGTGTGTTTACATTTTGTATTTGACTGTTATGCTACATGAATTCATGTATACCATAGTCATTATGATAGTCACGGTCATTGTTAGGGCCAACATTTCTAATGTGTACTTGAAGCAAAGGGCTCCCAATGTTGTTCCAACGTTGGACCAATGCTGGCTTTTTTTTTGTGCAACGTTGGACCAGCGATGTGTACGCGCGCCCAAATGATGCTGGTACAAAGTTGGCAAATAACGATGGACCATTATTGATCCATCGTTGGTCCAACAAGTTTGTCCAACGTCTTATGGGTTTTCGAGTTTCTAACGTTGGACCAACGTTGGCATCCAACTAGATTTCAACGTCCAACGAGTTGCGAGATTCCAACGTTGATCCAACGTTGGCTTGCTACCTGGGACATGGTGGTAACCGAAATTGCATGTGAATTTGTTTGAAGCTCACTTAGACTAGTTCCACATCTTCCTTAGATGTATATCACACTGTATCATGGGCCTAGGGCACGTTTTTCTCAGGGGGGCTGAAGTCGTTTGCCTGAATTTTCTAATTTTCTCCAGACAAGGGTCCTTGCCTCTTCGATGCCCCCAAATGGCATGTTTTCAGTTGTTTAGACCTAAATAACACAATTGTGCCTGAATATGAGAAGGTTGTGCCCAAAAATAATATGACATTGCGTGAATATGACATGGATTTGCCCGAATAAACTTGGAAAGGGCGGCAAGGTAACTCGGTAATTTGGTAATTGTATTATACATACATGTATAGGTTTTTCATGTGCCCCTCATGCCTCGTTCCCATCTCAAACATTGTACCATGCACTGTAAAGACAATAAAGGTTTATCTTCACATGGGTATCAAGCTGGTGAACCAAGCCTACAAAAAAAATGTTCAAACAAAAGAGACTTGGAGTTCATGATTTTGTTTTACTGCTGCAGATTGATGGTGTTGACATCTGGGTCAAGGACCTGGGCAGTTTCTTTGATGAACACAGCGTTGCGTTCTTCAACCCAGACCCGAAGAACAAGACGATCTCTCTGCAGCTGAGCGACATCGGATTTACCTACGGGATGGGATACTTCTTCCGTGATGTCATCAATCACCGGGACATAGGCCATCGCGAAATTCTCTTCCCGTATAACTATACAGTTCCCGGAAAAGGAGCTCTTCTCACATACGCTTATCCGAGTGAATAGAGCCTGATTTGACATACTAGTCAGGAATGTAGAAACATCATCGTACTATCTTGAAGTTTCCACCTCGATCAAGTGAACAGACCAAGAAATACATAATACATCCAATTGACCTCAAGGGGACTGAATTTAGATACATTGAACCCTATATATTAAGCTCTTCAGTTAATTAACCTTTGAAAATAGAGACACCAGATTTAGAGACTGACGTCTGTGATCTCGTTCCACTCCATTTGCAGATCGATGGCGTTGAAATCTGGGTGAAGAACTTGACGTACTGGGATGAACACAGCGTGCTCTTCCTAAACCCCGACCCACAGACCAAGACGGTGTCCCTCCAGCTGAGCGACATCGGATTCACCTATATCTTGGGTTACTTCTTCCGCGACGTCCTGAACCACAAGGACATTGGTCATCGTGAGATTCTGTCTCCATACAGCTACACTGTTCCAGGATGTGGAGTGGTTCTCACATATGCATATCCAAGTGAATAGTTACAGAGCCTGACTTGAGAACTTGTCTTCAACGGGTGAACCCAAATCAACTAAACAGACTCAGACAGTGTCTGCCCATTTGACCGACATTGGCAAAAAAGGAAGTTACATTGACCACTATAAGCACATCAATGAATTAACTATTTAATGTAGAGGAATTATGATATTTTTTAAGACACCAGAATTAGAGACTGACGTCTGTGATCTCGTTCCACTCAATTTGCAGATCGATGGCGTTGAAATCTGGGTGAAGAACTTGACGTACTGGGATGAACACAGCGTGCTCTTCCTAAACCCCGGCCCGCAGAACAAGACGGTGTTCTTGAAGCTGAGTGACATTGGATTCACCTATATCTTGGGTTACTTCTTCCGCGACGTCCTGAACCACAAGGACATTGGTCATCGTGAGATTCGGCCTTTATACAGCTACACTGTTCTAGGACGTGGGGCACTTCTCATATATGCATACCCAAGCAAATAAGTTACCCACACATGCATGGGCATAGAGATATACGTAATAACTATTCATCAGGGGGGGATGAATGAATAGATCATCCCCCCCCCCCTGTTGAATGGGTATCAATGACAGATCTACGCCCATGCAAAGGCCTTGGAGCAGGATATCCATACCATATACTGGACAGTGGACAAGCTCTTTCAATTTATGAAACCATGAAGAAAGATGCTTCATCAATGTGAAGTACAATTACAATGGAATAAACAGAGACTTCTGACAATGGATGGTCAAGCTGACCAAAACACCAAGCACACTTTAATACTCTCTCGCAATTATCTATACCTGCGCTGTATATAAAGGAATACAAGCTCCAGTAAAGACTAAAGTGGACCAGGAAAGTGACAGATTTATTGGTCAAGTCATTTTCAGGTGTACCAGTCTTTTGTGATTAATCAAGAGGGAATAATGAATCCTTTTCAGGACTACCTAACTATCTCCAGTACACATGGTGTCACTGAAAAGCGCATGTGAATTTGTTTGAAGCTCACTTAGACTTGTTTCACATCTTCCCTAGATATATACTGTACACGTATATCACTCTGCTGACTGTCAGAAACCTGGGGGTTCAAATGTGTATTCAGTTTGTGTGCGTAATGGGGTAAATTTTAAATGGTAGGATTTGATCAAACATTTCTCATGTTTCTTATGGAAGGTTTAACCACTGACGAATCCGGCATACACCTGATAAAGGGGTAAATTAAACCTTGCAAACACATTTGTTGGATTATGCTTTTTAACCTTAATTTTTCTGCATGTAACTCGTATGTTGAATGCCGATTTTTCTTTTTTCACACAAAAAGTTCTTAAAAAGATAATTCGGCATCAGTTGCCTGTATCATTCCATTACTCTTTCATACTCTTTGATCACATTTGCACATAACGATCATCATTACGTTCTACGCTCCTTATTTTAAAAAAAAAGTCTCATTCATTGCATTACATGAACAATAATCCTACTTTACAGATTTACTAGGGGAATATGAAAGTTGAATCATCACAAAACACAAATCATGCAATTACATGGGCTCTTTTAGTCTTTATAATTAATGTGAATGAGATAAGGTCTACATATATTAGGACGTGTTTTGTATGATAGAAGAAAATGTTCTTTTCATAAGTGTTTGCTTTTACAGCTTTGATATTGGTAAAGGTAGAAAAAAACAAATGCAAATATAAGCGTTTGTTAGATATCTAGGATGTTGGGACTGTATAGGTATCCATGTCTTTATTAACCACGGCAACTTGGACTCATGTCAATAGGAAAATATAGACAATTTCTGTTGATCTTTTGGTGTACATGTAGGTAACGCCCAAAATCGAGGCGTACGTGCGAGATCTGCAGACTCTCTGGCCAACCGCGTTTCTCAACCGCGGCGACGGGTCGGGAAACCCAGTCAACGTGACGGTATCGTTCGAGCAGCTAGGGCTCCCCGTGCGCCAAGTCTCTGGGTTCGATGTTCTGGACCTGTTCACCGGGGAATACTCCGGGTACCTGCCTCCGGACGCATCGTACACCTACTCCGTGCCCCCCTCCGGGGTCACCCTTGTCAGGATCGCCGTTGCGGAATGAGATTTTCATCACTGATTTAAATACATGAATGGTAGTCCGACTAGACTCCATTTTATTGGGTATACATTTAAGTTGGAACACTTCTTAAAGGGTAGATATTGACCAAACTTGTATGTTTATTTAGGAAATTTTCACCACCTAATCGGGTACACCTGTTAGAGGGGTAACATCCTACCCAATTAAGTGACATTTTACGATTGATATATCTTTTAAGGTTTATAGATTTATTTTTGTATGTAAACAAGACTTTGGTTGTTGTATGATCAAACTACTTAAAGGGAGTAGGGTTATTTAGAGGTATACTTCAACTTTTTTTTGCAAGGTATAAAATGAAAATGTAATCTAGAAAATAAATGAAGGACAATGGTCATCTGGAAAAATTGCCATATGGACGTATATAGTTTTACTACCTGATTATTCTAATGTCAAATTGTTGGATAGTTCCTTTAAAATGGTACATGTACATTAGAAACACTGTGGTGGGGAGGGGGGGGGTGGTGCAGACGAAAGTAGAATATTATAGGCCTATCACCATGTATTCACCATCATGATGCATATTAAACATTAGAAATTGTGCCGTTAAGAACTGTATATTATGTTTGAGATTTTTTACAATTTAAATGCTGCATTTCTTAACAATCATGAACAAAATAATGGGGACATTATATTGTACAACATTGAAATGAATTGGACATGTATTAATTGTGAAACAATTTCTGACAACGTATTAATCTTATATGTATTTGAAATCACATGTATATATGGACATGATATACTGAATTAAAACAATTGAAATTTATCACTGAATACTTGTGATAGTTGTGGAATGTTATGTTACAAATCTACATCTTTTGAGGTTTATAGAGTCTATATATTTGTATGTTTGACTTTGGTTCTTGTATGATCAAACTACTTAAAGGGACAGTACAGATCTGGTATATAAGGCATTGCAACACATTTTGTTGTGTAGTATGAAAAAACTAAAGAAGTGCCAAAGAACAAGATATCCAAATCCTTCCAGAAATGCCTTGTATATAATATCCCCAATTTACACAAGTGGTTTTTGAACTGAATAGGATTACCACTCTATTACATTTTAAACAAGTTTTATTCTTCAAAATTCAGGTTGACCAGAACTGTTCTTTCCCTTTAATAGGGCAGGGCTCCACACTCACCTTTTTTTTTAGTGGCCCAGTCGGGCCAGTGAAATAATTTCTTCTCCTTTTCTGGTGGCCCGAAAGAAAAATTTACTGGCCAGAAAATCGTATTTCATGAGTAAACTTTTTACAAAATATCACTCTTTCCTGATCAAACCTGTGATTATAATTAAGCACGACATGGAAGATACAACATAAACATTTTTTTTGTTCCATGTCTGGTTGAAAATCTCCTTCCCTGATCGGGCCACCAAAATATGACTTATGCCAGTGCGAGTGTCGAGCCCTGCCTTAGGGTATTTGAAAGAGTGAATTAGACATGTGTAGACAAAATAGCCATAAATGTATGTAAAATTACTTAGCCTTATTATTACACATATTATGTCACTTTGTATATTATATGCAATATTTATTGTTATTGTAAAACTACCTCAATTCGGCCTGGGGACTGCCATGGCAGTTGTTTTTAAACCATAAATAAATAAATAAATAAATGAATAATAAAGAGATGAATTAAAGAGAGATGGGAAGAGCATTACAATACAAGTGGCAAGGGAGACAAAAGAAACAAAAGTGACAATATCAGTGTGTGTGTATAATAATGAAGGCAAATGTACCCCTTTTAATAATTTGGAATGATTTACAAATATTTTGTTTGCTATAAAAATAGAAATTGATGATGCCTAAATGAATCTGTAAGTTCTTAGTTTCTACACTTTACATAACTATAATATGCTATCAGTTGTATTGGAATTAAGAAACTTACACATAAACTCGTAAATATTATATATATAGATATAATAATACTATTAAGTGATTACAACATCAATATTTTCACATAAATATTTCAGTATTATGTAGCAATACAAGAGCTGAGCAGTGATATAGAACATTACAATACAATCAATACAAAGAATAACAAATATGACCAGAATCTATACTGAAAGAAATTATCATATAAATAAAGAAATTATCATATAAATAAACAAATTAGCAAAGAAAATAAGGTTTCTCAGGGATTTGAACCCAAGACCTCCAGATTGCTCTACCAACTGAGCTATAGAAAGAAAATATCATTATTTCAAAATAAGTTATCAATTACCAAAGTTGGACATGATATCAATATACTTTGTTACTGTGGCATATTAGAATATACTATATGTCAAAATACAAAATATTACAGTCATACACATTTTTTACAAAATCATCATTGCACTGAAAGTGAAAAAGGTCATTCATTTGTTTGAGCCCTAATAAAGAACGGTGAAACCTCTTTATATCGAGGCTCTTGGAACCATGAAAAAAAAAACCTCGTTATATCAGGGTTAAAAAATGTTAAGAGAGCGTGTACAACCCTTATTATAGGAAAGTCAAATGCTACCATTTTTGCTTACTGCATAGTTCCTGTCACTTCAAGCCATATATTTCCGCCTCGGAATCACTAATCTGAGTCTGCTGCTATGTCAGGGGTTACATGGATATTGTGGCAGCCTCGGTGGTCAGTCAAAAAAGATGAACGTGGTCTAAAAGAAATTGTTTATTTCCTTTATTAGGGCTACCCAAGAGGAAAGATGTGACAAGGATTATACATTTATCCGTATAATTTGTATCAGTATCACTAAGCAAAAATGACAGCATTTGGCTTGTACAGGGAAACCCCGTTATAACGAGGTAGTCGGGACTATCGATTTTACCTCGTTATAAGCGGTACCTCGTTATAAACGGCAGACTTAATAACAAACATTAACAATCGGGACCAAAGGATTCTCCTCGTTATAAACGGTACCTCGTTATAAGCGAGCTCGTTATAACGGGGTTTCCCTGTATACCTTTTAAGATGGTTTCGGTATAGCTCTCTCATAACGAGGTTCCACTGTACTGTGTTGCAAGAGCCAAGAGGCTAGAGTGGCTTAATAATTAATTGGTGGCAGTGATTGGTCTATAGATTAGTTCCTTCATGATCTCGTTGCTACCAGCGTAGATGGAGCCGACTCGGGAGTCGCAGAAAGCTTTGGCGATGGGATACTCCAGCATGTACCCCCATCCCCCATGCAGCTGAAGACACTCGGTGGCAACCTTGTTAGCAGCTTCAGTTGCCCTGGCAAAGGTTACAATAGAGATGAACATAAGAGTTAGATAGTTGATATAATATGTAGGTAGTTAGTTAATATGCATCAGATGTAGCTGAAGAGAGTCGCAGGAGATCTTAGCAATAGGATACTCCTTCCTGTGTCCCAATCCGCCATGCAGCTGAAGACACTTGGTGGCAACCTTGTTAGCAGCTTCAGTTGCCCTGGCAAAGGTAACAACAGAGATGAATACAATATTAAATGTCATCTATAGGTAATTGGTTATTTAGCACATACGTATCTGTCGCAAGAGTGACATAAAGCCCTAGCAGTGTGATAACTCCTGAATGTACCCCATCCTCCATGCAGCTGATTAAGGCACTGGGTAGGAACCTTGTTAGCAGCTTCAGTTGCCCTGGTAGAACAATCAACCGAGATAAACAAATTAATGATTTTTTTAACTTAGAAAGTTACTATTAAGTTGATTAGCATAGATGTATCTGACACAAGAGTGACACAAAGCCCTAGCAACAAGATACTCCCAGGTGTACTACAATCCTCCATGCAGCTGAAGGCTCTTGCATGCTGGCATCCTTTTTAGCAGCTTCATTGCCATGTAGAAGAATTAATCAAGATAAAATAGTTATTTACCTAGGAATTTAATGATAATAATGATAGGTGCATATTTAAAGCATGTAGAATAACTCAAATCCTAAATCATTTGTTGGATCTGAATCAGATCGATTCATAAGACAAGCCTCTACACTAACTTTTTTTTTCTGAACTGGCCCATTCCAACAATTAAAATCATACTTTTTGACATTGTACTTGCCCCAATACAAAATGTACTTGCCCTTTTACTTCTAGATGAGATTAATACATATGAAATTATATTGTTCTTTTGTTGTTAAACAATTATTTAGTTACCCAATCGGGCAAGCAAACTAGACAAAGAAGAAGATTACATTATTTCCTCATAAAACAAACGATGGATAAACAGTGCATGTGACTTGAATCCACAACCTCTTGATTAAAGGGCACACACTCGATCTAAAGGGCCGGTCACATTTACGGTAGTGGACGTAGTGATCCGTAGGGTAACTTAACGTGGGTCAGACGTGGTGTAAGTACGTTAAACTACCGTATTTGTCGGTGTATTACCCGCTCCGGTGTATTAACCGCATCCCTAACTTTGGGGGGTTTTCCATGAAAAAAAAAAAAAATTTGATAGTATAATTCTTGATTTTTGGATGGTCAAAATGTGCCGAGAGTAAGAAAAACCATCCATCTTTTCCAGAGTTTTATTCTATGAAATATACTTCAATTTACTGAAGTCTCTGAAGCACATTAAGGAAATTATGTGCCCCTTCCCCGATCAATCCGTAATTTATAACATTTTTTGAGCTTAACAGAAAACAAAACACGGAACACTATGCATGGGACTGTAGTGAACAAACAAAGACAAACGGAAGACGAACAAAGACAAAACAATGAATAAAATTAGAGATGAAAAAACTGTACCTTGATATGTTTATTCCTTCTTACAAGTTCAGATTTGGTTATATCTACCCTTAATATTAGTAAATTCAGGGAATAAGAAATTGTGATCGTAAGTTGCAAGTGGAGATACAAATATGCGTGGTGAAAGCTGGAAGTCTGGAACTTACGTGATTTGGTATCTCCCAAAATAAGGGGTGGATTCAACAAAACCTTGGGTAAGGGTTACGATGAAAGAACTTATAAGAAGGAAATAAATATCAAGGTACATTTTGTCATCTCTGTTTTGAAAGATTCTTTGAAATTATTTTGTCTTTTACAAAATATTTAACAGGAATCTGCTAAATATTCAACTTTAGTTTACCTGCAAACATTTGAACACCCCTACATATAAATTGACTCTTCCAAAAAGGGGGAATCCCCAGTAGCCTACTCAGAGATGTGTCTAATATATGAATATTCATGAGCAACAGCGTGTTTACTGCTCATTAAATATGCAATTTTGATTTATTTTTCACTAACCACTACTTTGATTATGAGAAAATGTATGTATTGATAAATGCTACGTATTACAGTAAGCTCTTTTGGGAGGCTAAACCAACGTATATATTCCAACAGCGCTACAAGGTGTCCTAAAAAAAACTTGTTTTCCTCAAGTAGGCATTTTGAGTGTACAATTTTCTTATATCCGTGTACGTTGAACTACGTTATGGTACGGTGATGAGCCACAGAAGAGTACAGATAAGTACGTTCAAGTACGATAAACTATGCTAGACAGCTCACGGTGCAGCTCGCTCACGGACAGGTACGGAGTGGTACGTCTGACTACCCGTGAGTACGGTAGACTACGGAAGCCACTACGCTAGACTACGCTAGACTTCGCTAAAGAACGTCACTACGGTATATTTAGCACATCCGCACGGAGTATGCAGCCAGCCCGATGTGTGGTACGGCCATTGTGCGCTTGATTTTCAAACAGAGCAGTTCTGTGAAAGTTGTCTAATTTTTTTGCTTAAACATGTCTGGACCAAGAGTGCCGATGCTGGTTTTGTGCACGGTAAAGTGAATTAGAGTACAAATTTGAGTATGTAACGAAGTACGTTAGACTACGTTAGACTACGTTAGACTACGTTAGACTTCGGTTTAGTACGTTAGCATTACGGATGCCTTTAACGTACCGCTCTTTTGAACATGTTCAAAAATTAAATCGAAGATCACGGCTCCCCCGAGTTAATACCAAGTTAGCATCACGGACAACTATGGTACGGTAGGATGCCGGTACGTTCAGCTACCTTCAACTCGTTCAACTACGTTAGCTTCCACTAAGTTCAACTACGTCCACTACCGTAAATGTGACCGGCCCTTAAGACCTCAAGGGTCAGGCTTACCAGAGTTTCACCATGGAAGCGGTGTATGTGTCCAACTTGTCTTGCTGAGCCAGATCTAGACAATTATCGGCAAAGCTCCGGCCAACACAGATCAACGTCTTGAGATCTGCAAGCTTGTGCTGGATGGTCTGTTAAATTAATAGACAGTTAATGTTTAATGAAAATGAAATATTAAATTTTATGATCATGTGATCGTTATAGTTGTCTATCATCTTTTTCTTTGGCGTCGCCATTGGATCATGAACAGCAGTATCAATCGATCATAAACCATTAACATAATTTCAACTTTTATTCTTGAGAATTCATATCTATCATATTTCAGTAACAATTCTTCCTATCTAAGCTAATCTCTATATCTTTGTCCATACGCTGAGACAATACAAATATAATTGCTCTAAAGGCTTGTACAATTATACCTCGAGACATTACAAATCGGTCTAGAGGCTCTCAGTGTTCATAATCACATACATACACAACTGGCTTTTAAATCTACAACCCATTGATTTAATCACCTAATTAACCTCTCAAATGGTCAAACTTATACATAGACTTTGTCCATTACAAACAGACCAGTCAATAGACATTGTTCTTATCTGCAGATATTACAGACTTATCTATACACTGGGTAGATTTTGTTCTTAAAGGGATCTAGTAACTTTGGTGACATGTGCAAAAAGTGATGAATGGTTGATACAATGTATAGTGTTGTTATCTCATATATGTCCACAGGGTATTGTGTGAAAATTTCAAGTCAAATGGACGTTTTATTACCGAGTAATGAGCAAAAATGGAAAGTGATGTTCACAAACTCATTGCACTCACTTTGTACACCGTTTTCGCGATCCGTTGGATTATTTAACATCTGAACACTTCAATCGTAAATATCTTTTTAACGAAAGGGAAATTTGAAAAAACGAAACCGGTCCCATGATTTCATTGTTAATACAAATCCAACAAGGTATGAGGGAACCGTTAGAATTACAATTGGATTTTGAGGATTTGGACAGTGTTATAAGTCCCTTTAATTGCAGACATTAACAATTTGGCTATAACTATAAGACTTTGTTCATAGTGAATACCTGGAGATTTGCCAGGGTCTTTCCAAAGGCCTTGCGCTGGCGGACATAGTTCCTGGTCTCTTCAAACATAAATTCTGCGTGGGCCTGACTACTGACCCCGCAGAGCAGGCGTTCCCATGGCAACTGCTCCATGAGGCAGTAGAAACCTCTGTTCTCCTCTCCGAGCAGGGCGGTCTTCGGCAACCTCACATCCTCAAAGAACAACTCTGCGCAGTCCTAATGGGAATTATGCAACAAAATAAAAACATAATAAGTAAATGAATGAATTACCTTTGTTACAACGTGAATCAATTGATGCCTCTACATACACAGTCAAACCTGTCTTAGCGGCCAACACCTCTTGATGTTGAGCAAGGAAATTTTCTTCAAAAGTCAGGCAATTAGATTTTCATACTTAAAATGACAGAAAGAGGAAATATTACATTGTTTCATGTCAATTTGCCTCATCTGAAACTGCAATTTTGATCAATTAATGGAGTGAGGTTTTGAATAATAGTCAGTTTTACAATTCCAATGAAATTTTGGGGCCTGAGATTGTTTATTTTGGGTCATTATAACATGAAGAGAACAAATCTTTTTTCTTTCCTGACCAAGCCATCAGTAAAAAATACTATTATGAAGCAAAAATGCAACAACGGTATGGTAATGTCTGTATGTGTGGTGTGGAGTGCTGTTAAGACTTACAGAGGAATGGCTTCCAATTTTCTCCAGCACTCTGCCCTTGTTGAACCCAGGCATGCCATCCTCAACCAAGAACAGTCCAATTCCATGAGCCATTTTTTTGGAGCTTGGGTCAGTTACTGCCACGACGATAACGACATCCGCGAGGTGACCATTGGTAATGAACACCTAGACGAGAGTTTGAAAAAGACCACATGGGGTGATGTTCATTGTACATGTCAAATTATTGTAACTATTATGTCAAGAGCCAATCAACATGAAGCAAAATAGCCACTGCCAATAAAGTATAGTTCTTAAAATATAATTAGTTAGTTACAACAATTGGTATTTAAGTTTCATGAAATGGGGCCTAGATATTAATTTTAATAAACAATTAAACACCATTATAAGTACTCTTCTGTCTGGACCAGAAACTGTGATATTAAAAACAGTAACTGTCTGAACGTTCGGGTTACTGAAAGGACAACCATTTACTACAGCACTACTTACTTTACTGCCATTCAAGATGTAATCATCTCCATCTTTCTTCACATTTGTCTTGATGCCTTGCAGATCACTGAAATGAAAACGAGAGTAAAATAACAAAAAGTAACGTAAAATACTTCCCAAGTTCCATCAACAGAACTAGATAGATCTTTGACTGCGCAGTCGAAATGGATGCCTCCGCCATTGCCCAATTTGTATGAGTTAAGAAATACCTTTGACCTTTGACCTAGTGACCCCTTACATCAATCGGTTCAATGGTTCCTAATATACATACCTGTGCAGAGTTTGATGGCAATTTTTGACCAATTCTTGAGATATCACAATATAGAGCTATCTTTTGCATATAATGAGTCCTTTGACCTCATGACCCCAACATCAAATAACTTTATTCTCCCATTGAGATACATACATGAATCAAGTTTGGTGACAATACGTCAGTTGATCACGATAAATGCTATTTTTGCATGAGCCCTGCGACCTTTGACCTTTGACATCTTGATCCCAAAATCTAATCAGTTCATTGACTCCTGAAGATACATACATGTACCAAGTTTGGTGACAATACGTCGATTGGGTTTTGAGATATCGCCATAACGAGCTATTTTCCCATTTATGTGACTGCCCTTTGACCTTATGACCCCAAAATCTACTCAGTTCATTGACTCCTCAAGATACATACACAGACTAAGTATGATAGCAATCCGTCAAACTGTTCTTGAGATATAGTGATAACGAGAAGGGGACGTACGTAGGGACGGGACGGACAACCTGAAAACATATTCCCTCAGGCCACTTTGTTGCGGAGGTATAAAAATGAAATGGATTTTGATTTATCAACGGTCTCCCTAGAATAGGAGACGTTAATGATCAAATGAAAAGCGTTCCAGAATGCTTTTCAATGTCAAAATCAACAGGCAAAGGTGATAATCTGAAAAATAAAGATAAGATTGAAGTCTCAAATATCACTTTTGGAACAATTAAACTAATGAAATTAATTAATCACTTTAATTATTGGGAAATTAAACATAATTATTGATTGCATAATCCTGCCTCGTACCTTCCTGCCCCCGGTTCTGTCATGGCAATGGCACCAAGCTTCTTCCCCGCAACCATGTCTGGGATTAATCTTTCTATCTGCTCTGGCGTTCCATACTTGGCGATGTAGGGCATCATTATGTCGTTGTGGACCTTGAATCCTGCCGAACCCGCTTCATTGACGTATGCTCTTCAAAAATGGATGGAGAGTGTGAAGATTGAGGTATTGAGTTTTGTAACAACAACAACAATTTATATGTAAAACATATTGCTCCAAAATTAGCTGAAGCTGAAGTTAGTTTTCTTATGTTTTATTTTTTAAATCTAAATATAAGGTAATTACAAATAATGCTACTAATTTACTTTCCTGCCTTATGATGGCCCAGTCGGGCAAGCAAGGATAAGATTTGTTATATATTCTAGTGGCCTGAAACGTGAATCTGGTGGACACAAACAATGAAAAGCATGACTAATAAGGTTATATTTGGTTGCCCATTTGGCCCAGTGAGCCAGTGGAATTTAGTAAAGATCAATGAAATTTGGTACCCAATTAGCTAATTTTTCTTGTCCCTGGACCAGCAAGCCTGTGCTAATTTTGAGCACTGGTTAGATCATGCTCAACCCCAAATAGATCCTAGGTGTAGATCTACTACACAATTTAGGAACCCTAAATCAGTTTATTTTATTTATTTTATTTTTTTATTATTTTTTTTATTACATAAAACAAACTCATTCTACTCACTGCTCCTCCCACGTTATGGCAGCCATCAGGATATCTCCTCCAATCCCTCCTACCTCTGCCGGGATGTTGATGCCTAGCAACCCAGCCGCACCCATCCTCTCCCACAGCTCTCTGTCAACCATCTTCTGCCTCTCATATCTGCATGCACACAGGAAAGATAAAGAGGATACAAATCAAATCAAATCAAATTTAATTTTAGGAGTCGCTCACTTATTTATTTGTCAATATTGGAGGGGTGGTTATGAGGAACTTATTATATTTCATACAATGTTTCATACAAAAAGTGGCCCTGAAAAAAACCCAGAAAAGCATTACCTTATTCCATGAGATGGAAACAAAACAACTGCATAGTTTCACTAGACAGGAAATCTTTCACCAAGAAAATGTGGAAGATAGGGTATTGGCACGGGCGTCGATACTTACGTAATACCTATTCATCTGGGGGGGGGGATGAATGAATAGATCATCCCCCCCCCTGATGAATGGGTATCAGTTACAAATTTGACGCCCGTGAGTACTGGTCTTTCTGAAAATTGTTTGTGAGGTTTTCGCTTGATAAATTAAATCCATGTGAAATTAAACTTAGTTAAAATCATACCGTAACTATGTAGTACTATGTGATTTTTAACATATTTGATGCCTCAATCATTTCAAAATCCCTTCAGGAATTTACATAGCAACAAATGGCTTTCCACGTATGTATTTATAACTTAAATTTATATAAGCTCAACTTAAAATCTAGATGTAAAACATCCCCCCCCCCCCACCCCCAGTGTAGCCTATTTCGTATGTCATCTGATATGCATTCATGGCCTATGACCTGTACATTTGCTGTCTGGCAGTAAGCCCCTTGACTTGCAGGGGTGCCCCCACCCTGATTTACCTGTCCTGGTTTGGAGCCACCTCCTCCTGGAAGAACCTGCGCACCATTCTCCTGAACATGTCATGCTCCTCGCTGAAGATGGGGCGGGTCCCAATGTCCATCAGGGTTTCTGCTTGGCCTATTAATGGTCGAGTACTTTGCTGCCTCCTATAAGTATTTAAAGTAAATTCAAACAGAAACAGACCAGAAATACAAAAAGAAAATTAGGCTGGTATCACTGGAATTGAACCCAAAACATCTGGATTGCTATACAGGTGCTCTAACAACTAATCTAAAATGCGCTATCAATGGTGGTCCTTCCCGACTTCCAATAGGGCCTCTTCAATGCTTGGTTGGTCAGAAGCTATCTTTTAAGTATAATAAAGTATTACATAAAATTACGGTACCTAGAAATTAAATGAAACAACATTACAAGTTTACAACAGCTCACTCAGATAAGCTCTGGCATTTTTTTTTCTTTTCTGGCCCTGCCTTAAAAAAAATTGAAAGTCCAAATGTCCATCAGGCCAGGTATCTGCTTGATATGTATGGTTGAGTACTTTGGTGCCGCCTTTAGTTCAAGAACAATACAAATGTAGACAAAATGACATAACTGCTGTGAGCTTGAAATGCCTTATGGTATTTTTTTCTGGCTCTAACAAGAAGGAATTATATTCAACTTGAAGTCCCAATGTTGATTAGGGTATCTGCTTGACCTAGATGCATTGTAGACGTACCCACAATTTTAGATACATGTACTTAGAAACTAAAAGAAAAAACATCACAACTGAGCTTGTTCTAGAGTAGACCAATAAATCTGACCTTTTCAGGGCCTCTTTTACATTTATTGACATACATGTACTGTCTTTTGTCGGCCCTTTTTAGACCGATAAATCTAACGTTTTCAGCACCCCTGCAAGTCAAGGGGCTTACTGTCTGCAGGGCCTCTTTAACATTCACTGTATGTCTTACACGGCGTACTGTACAGTAATGTAAAACAGCTAGCCCTGAAAATGCCAGCTAGATTAATCAGTCTTAGCTTGATCAGCTGCAACCTTCAGCAACCTTTTCTGGCTCTACCAAAAAGGAATACAAGTTGAAAAATACAAAATTTACAATAAGTTCAACTCAATTTATTAAAAACAAATTACATACTCATGCAAAAGAAAGGTGTATCTAATCTAGAAAGATCTTGTGAATGAGGCACGTTCATAAATACAGATTGAAACATGGTACATACGGTACAGTTTGGAAGTAACGTTTTCCCTTGAATCCTTGACCTTGATTTGAATGAGGCACATTCATAAACAGATTGAAACATGGGCAAAACTATACTTTAGTAGGCTAGCTTAGAGAATTTTGGTCGCTAACTTCAACCCTAACCCTAACCCTAACCCTAACCCTAAATTTGGTGGCTATAGGTCAGATTTAGTGGCTATAGGTCAGATTTAGTGGCTATAGGTCAGATTTAGTGGCTACAGGTCAGATTTATAGTATAGGTCAGATTTAGTGGCTATAACCCAGATTTAGTGGCTATGGTTAGATTTAGTGGCTATATGGTTAGATTTATTGGGCAGTACAAAAATTGAAGTTAGCGACCAAAATTCTCTAAGCCTACTAAAGTATAGTTTTGCCGAAACATGGTACATACGGTACAGTTTGGAAGTAACGTTTTCCCTTGAATCCTTGACCTTGATTTGATTGATTGTTCTTTGCCGATATGTGTTTAAATCATACTTAGTAAATAAAATGAATGAAAAATCAAACAAAAATAATTAAAGGTACATCACAGAAACACCAGTATTAAAGGGACTTAGTAACATTGTCCAAATCCTCAAAATAAAATTGTAATTATAGCGGTTCCCTTATACCTTGTTGTATTCGTATTAACAATAAAATCATGGGACCGGTTTCGGTTTTTCAAATTTCCCTTTTGTTACAAAGATATGTATGATTGTAGTATTCAGATAAGAAAAACTCCGGGCGAGTTTTTCTTCCATGTACAAAGTGAGTGCAGTGAGTTACTGAATATCACTTTGCATTTTCACTCATTTTACTTGGCCATACAATGTCCATTTTACTTGAAATTTTCACACAATACCCTGTGGACATATAAGATAACAACAATATACATTGCATCAACCGTTCATCACTTTTTGCACATGTCAACAAAGTTACTAGATCCCTTTAATAGTAAAACTAATACAGAGAAGAGCTAGTGAGAAATAGAGTGGATGGTGAAATAAAAGAAATACAAATACTATTATTAAATACTACTAGGTAATGAAAGAGCTGCAGATAAAAAACAAGTGATACTGGGAATGAGTGATATAATAAACAATATATCAAAATAAACCATAACATTGAACAAATTAACAAAATGTACAGTCACTCAGAGGCACATCTACTAAAGTATGGTCCAGTCGGCTGGACAGGATCGATCGAGTGCATTCAGTCAGAGCCTGAGGCTAGTGCTGTAACCGATCATCGGATCGGCATGCCGATCACGATCCGATCATACATCATCGGACCGTTTTTGCCGATTTCCGATCATGCAGAAAAAATCGGAAGATCGGATCGGCAAAAAAAAAAAAAAAAAAATCTGTTTTTTTTTCTTTGGAAAATGATCCCAAAAAACATATTTTGGGAATATAAATGAATACCAAAGCAACATATATCCATATTAATAAGCCCAATGTAATCTTGTATGGGTATGCTTTCATTTAAAACTGATTACCTCTCCTTTTACAAAATTATTCGCGCCGATTTTGAGCTTAGTCCCATGTGTTTCTGAAAGGTTACGCCAAATTAATTACATGGGACTAAGCTCAAAATCGGCGTGAGTAATTTTGTAAAAGAAGAGGTAATCAGTTTGAAATGAAAGCATACCCGTACAAGATTACCTTGGGCTTATTAATATGGATATATGTTGCTTTGGTATTCATTTATATTCCCAAATTGTGTTTTTTGGGGATCATTTTCCAAAGAAAAAAAAAACGATTTTTTTTTTTTTTTTTTTTTTTTTTTTTTTTTTTTTTTTTTTTTTTTTTTTTAATTTTAAATTTTAATAGCCGATCATCCGATCCCGATCATCGATCCGATTTCGAAGATCGATAAAATTTTGCCGATCCGATCAAACGATCCGATCATCAAGGTCAGTTACAGCACTACCTGAGGCTACACAATTTAATTCACCAAAAGTCAAAAACAAAAACAGTACACTCACCTCTGAAGCGTTAGGGTTTCACTTTTAACATGTAATGCTTGTCCATGGCTACTGACTACTGCTGAATTGCTGTACCAAGACAGCAATTGAGGAACTCGGCGAATCATTCGATGTGCCATTATCAATCTGTCTAAGTCAAAGTCTCAAGTGACCGAGCGACACTAGCAGCTACCAGTCGACCTGCGTCAGGGCCATGCCATAGATCAACACCCCGTTCCCAGCGGCGTGGATCGCGAGCGCGCAAGCTGTGTAGCTCGATCATCTCCCTCGATCTCCCTGATGATTTGACCTGGATGCATGTGGTTGGGGATTTCCCTTTTTGGGATGGATGCTCCGCCCACGTGCGCGTGCGCGCATGCACAGCATCTATCTAGGCTCATAAACAAAGTCTGCTCCCGGGGGAGTTGAGATGGTGCTATAGAGTTAAATATATTTCCTCTGTAGAGTACTATGGATGATTATGAATTATCTAACAACACTTTTGTTAACCCTATAGGTTCTATTTTACCAAAACTATAAATTGTGATGGCGGTACCGTTTAGCTATTTAGGCCTATATAGCCATATATAGGCGCCGGAACCCGGGGGGGGGGGGGGGGGGGGGGTCTGTCCTCATTGAAAGGGGGGTATCATGCATGACCAAGAAAACGAGTAATTAGGGTGGTTTTTCACGATCAGGCGAGATACTCGAGTATCTCGAATAGGGTCTCAAAATCACCCAAAATCAGGAAAAAGGGTATCTTTTTTAGGCTGATAAATTACTCGTTTAGGGTCTCAAAAAGATGAATTACTCGTTTAAGGTCTCAAAAACTAAGCTTACTTGCTTAGGGTATCAAAAATAGTTATCACTTGCTTTTAATAGGGGTTTACAAAAAAAAGATTAGGGGAGACTCAGGTTAGTTGAGCCACTTTTTACTCAAGGTCACCTGGTGCCCTTGGGTAATGTTTTGTAAGGCTGTTTAGGGATGGGATTGAAAGAGCAGTATGTAATAGGCATATTATATCTGTATTATGAAAAAAACACTTTTGGTTTTAGAGCCAGGGGAGATTTTTTTAAAATTGGTCAAGTGGCTCAATTAGCACCAACACGCAGGTTAGTTGAGCCAGGGTGTCGGGATAGTTGAGCCATGTAGATCAGTGGCATAGTTTGTGTACAAATGAGACACACACACACGCACACACTTCACACACATACACACTACACATACACACACACCACATCACACAAACACACACTCATGCCACACACATACACACACACTACACACACAGTATACACACTACACATACA
>JBAMJV010004832.1:0-71442 GCA_037951105.1 Echinarachnius parma | reverse complement strand
ACATGTTTTGTTGAAATGATTAAATAGAGTGATCATTGACAACTATTTAAAAACCTCTTTTTAATATTTTTGAAAAAGTGTTTATATAGCATTTTTTTAATTTTAAAAAAAAATCATCGAATAAATCTGGGCCACACATTTATTCTGATCGGATATATGTATTGATATTTCAGCCGTTACTGAACCGATTTTGATCACATAAAGTCTATGCTCTTTCAAATTTTACACTCAGTTTTTTATTATCTAACAAAAAAATATTTTGTGCAGCACCCTCTATACCAAAACTGAACTACCCCTTTAACTGTTTTGACTAGCCTGACTAGTGTTATATTCTGGCTAGCTAAAATGCTAGTTTCTCGTAGATGTAGGCCTGCCCACAATGATTGTGGGTTAGCCATGGGTTAGTGTTTAGTTTGAACTCTGAATCATGCTTCAGCTAAGAACTGTTAACCCGTTGACTACGATATATTGTAATCTCTATCATAGACTTAATCAGCGAAAAAAATACACGGGGGCGGCGAGCGAATTCGCCCCCCGAAATTCCCAAATTCGCACCCGGAAAAGAAAAAAAAATTCTGTTTGGATTGTGATCAAATGCTTATAAAACGATCACTTACAGCGTTATAGCTTATTAGTAGCCCCTGAAATTCGAAAAAGAGCCCGGAAATTTGTAGCCCCCGAAAGTTGGAAAAGTAGCCCCCGAAAATGGAGCCCCAAAATAAAAATATTAATTTTTTCGCTGGACTTTATCCATGTTATACCGGCAAGCCTCCTCACAAACCTTTTCCTCTACTAGCCAATTCGGGCAAGTAAAATCATAAATGTTCAAATTTGACTTGCACAAACAGAAAATTTACTTGCCCACTTACAATGTACTTCTAGATGAGATTAACAGCTATGGAATTTCACTCTACTCTCGCAGTTGAAGAGAAACTTAATTTTTAATTTTTTAATTAAGTTGCCCGATCGGGCAAGCAGACTAGACCATTTATGAAATTGTACTTTCCCAACATCAATTGTTACTTGCCCCATGCAAGCAGGCAAGTGTAAGTATTAAGCCCTGTACCAGGTTCCGGTAGTGAATCTATTGGTTAAACAGAGCGTGAGATGCATAAATACGTACATTGCAAGTTTGCAACATATGGCCGCGTTGCTGTTGACTTTTAACACCTTACAGTACTTATTAAACCCTAAGGGTATGGCTTCTTGATTTGATTAACCCCAGGTAATAAACATGATCTTTGCATCTTCCTAGTTCCTAGCATTCAAGCTATTGTGAGTGCTCTTGTAAAAAAAAAGGTACTTGTAACAAATTGTTCCAATGTTTAAATAAAATAATTAAGGTACATACATTTCTTAATTATCAAACAACTACATTAATATGCAATAGAAATGCACAGCACATCTTTTTTTTTCAGGCCCTCCAGTTTCTGAAAAAACATTTTTTTGTATTTGCTTGTTCATCAGAGCATTGATAGTTACCACAAGTTTCATATTTTCATTGGAAATTTTCAATCATTCTTACTTCATCTTCAAAAGGTAAAAACGTAAAACAAATTGATACTTCGGATTTGTAACTTTATGCAGTTTTTACAGATTTCAATTAGAATAGCATTCACTACATGAAGAATTAAGTTCATCATTCTTATAAGACACAGTGCGAGCTAGTGTCTACACAACTACAAATGTATGTACGTACAGTAGTTCGAAGAGACAGTGAAGGAGAACATCTGTGCGTATTAAATGATGCAACCACTTCACTATCTGCTGCAGACTAATACAAACAGTTTTGGGTACAAGATGCCTGATTTTGTTTACAGAGCAAACATCAAAGGGCACTCTACAGTTAATGAAGAGTCACACTCCCAATCAATATTGCTCTGTTCATGCTAGGGCATAAATCACCGCCTCACGAATCCAGGAAATGAATTGAGATGGGGTAGGGGTGGCAGTATGTGTCTGATGAGAGGGTAGGAGAGTGTTTACACATTACACCTGCTGTGGTAATTGGGAGAGAGGCAGTGAAAAGATACACAGGGATCAGGGAAATTTAGTCCCCCCCCCCCCCACAAAAAAAACAACAACTAGAATAAAAAAACAAATAAACAACAAACAATCGAACAGCCAAACAAACCAACATTGAATTGAAAATGTCTCAATAATATCTCATATCAATCAAATCAACACTGCTCATGATATGGCATAAATCACCACCACAAGACTCCAGGGGGTGTATTCTGAAAATCGTCTTATCTTTTGTATTATCTTTTGTCATAAGTCCATAAGATAATACACCGCTAAAATTGTCATAAATCGGTATTCTGAAAATTGTCTTAAGGGCATCATATCTTTCCCTGACCACGCCCATTAGTGCTGAGTTAACCAATCAAAATTGTTGTTACAAAATGTTTATATGCCCCCTCAGCCAATCAAAGTGGGTTAAATTGCGTATGCGTCGCATTTTCTTTAAACGCGCGCATCTAACTAGCTTTGCGCACACGTAGAAATTTCAATCAAAGTTCAAGAAATTTATATATTTGGTCAAAGAGTATTTTTGTAAGAATGGGATTTTCATATGGTTAGATTTTCAATGGAATTTTCTCCCCCTCACTCTTATTTTCTAACTTTTTCGCACGTACACACAGCTATACACACAACAAACATAGGGAGCTCTTTAAAATCTCAAATAATTGTCTTTAAATATGTTTAAACAAGATATAACAAAAGGAAAATACTGCCCCATAGCTGTCTCGGCATATGAGTAGAATTTATGATAATTTCATGATGAGATGAAAGATAAGAGAGTTTTCAGAATACACATTTTCCACCTCTGCTTGCGCGAACGCGCTTATCAATAATGCGTGGCAAGGCGCGCCAGCTAATAGAGGTTAACAAACTTTCAGAGATAATACAAAAGATATGAGAGTTTTCAGAATACCGGTTTTGTCATAAGCCTAAGATAATACAATATTAGGGAAAAGACGATTTTCAGAATACACCCCAGGATATTAATTGGGATGGGGGGAGGGGGACAGTACAAGTCTGCTGTGGCAATTTGGATGGAGACAGTGAAAAAACACTCAGGGGCTCAAGGTGATTTAAACCCCAAATGCCATCCAGTGAGCAGGGATTTTAAATGAAGTAAGGTCGTGAAAAAAGCATGGTAAAAGTGTGTCCCGTCTGTCACACTGACTTTAACGACCCACTGACAACTAGGTCAGAGGTCACACAAAATTAAACTCATATATTTTGAAAGTATGACTGCAATTTAATATCATAAGCATAAAAACTCCTGTTAATGTTTAACTATTTGCCTACAAATCAATCAATACTGTTAAAAAGTCATGAGTGGATGTCCCGTCTGTCACGCTGGAATTGCAGCTAGCTATGATGTGTCTTATTGTGTCTACTTTGATAATTGTACTGGTTTTAATTACTAATTAACTATCAGGAGGTAGTTGATGAGTTTTCACAGTTTGCCTACAGATGGCTGCAAGGCTACTTCAAGTAGCAACTAGTATGTGTTACATAACGACTGTACAGATGGCTGCAAGGCTACTTCAAGTAGCAACTAGTATACATGTGTTACATAACGACTGTCTGCTATCAGTTTCAGCTCTCCCAAATCCCAATATCATAAAATAACAATTAAATTAATTGAGCACTACAAAACATCAACTTGCAGAAAAACAAACTATAAAATAGCCAACCATCTAACAAATTAATAAGTGACAGACATCATTCAACACTAAAGAGTAAAAAGACAAACTTTCCAGAAATTACAAAAGCAAATTAAGAAACTTTGCAATTCAAATGATTGAACAAAGAAAAGAACAACATTGACAAGAGAATTTGACAACTAGGTCAGAGGTCACACAAAATTAAACTCATATATTTTGAAAGTATGACTGCAATTTAATATCATAAGCATAAAAACTCCTGTTAATGTTTAACTATTTGCCTACAAATCAATCAATACTGTTAAAAAGTCATGAGTGGATGTCCCGTCTGTCACGCTGGAATTGCAGCTAGCTATGATGTGTCTTATTGTGTCTACTTTGATAATTGTACTGGTTTTAATTACTAATTAACTATCAGGAGGTAGTTGATGAGTTTTCACAGTTTGCCTACAGATGGCTGCAAGGCTACTTCAAGTAGCAACTAGTATGTGTTACATAACGACTGTACAGATGGCTGCAAGGCTACTTCAAGTAGCAACTAGTATACATGTGTTACATAACGACTGTCTGCTATCAGTTTCAGCTCTCCCAAATCCCAATATCATAAAATAACAATTAAATTAATTGAGCACTACAAAACATCAACTTGCAGAAAAACAAACTATAAAATAGCCAACCATCTAACAAATTAATAAGTGACAGACATCATTCAACACTAAAGAGTAAAAAGACAAACTTTCCAGAAATTACAAAAGCAAATTAAGAAACTTTGCAATTCAAATGATTGAACAAAGAAAAGAACAACATTGACAAGAGAATTTGAGAAATTCAAATTCAAATTGCTGTGACAAAAAAGCACCAGAAGTAGGAAAAGAAGAATTGACAAAGGAAGGAAATCATAACCCACTTAAAAAGCAAAAAAATAAGCTAAATATTGATTTTGACTCACATCAATGGCTCCACATTTCATGGCCTTCTTTCTGATAGCCTCATAGTCATCACCCTGTCCAACATCGGCCTGAAGAAGAAAAGAAGACGAAATATTTTATGAATATTTGAAGTATGGTGATGTTAGTTTTTGGAATATTTGACTTTTACAGTACAATGTATTACAATTGTTTTGCAATTAACTCCATTGTAATTTACAGGCCTGTGGCTCTTTGGAAAATAAATTTCAAGGTTAACTACTAAATTATTCATAATATAATGATCTTTCCCCTGAATAGTGAATACATCCTGCATTTAAACATCCACATTGAACCTAAGGACTGCTATGTGATTTTGTTTTCTTTTTTTTCTAAAGATATTTAAGGAATCTCAAACCTAAATTTAATATTTTATTTATTTCAATCTTGATTAATTAAATCAATTAATTATAACATTTTCAAAATACAGGTAGCTAATGCATATTTAATTTTTTCTCCTGCCAACCAATATGGTAACCACTGCAGAATAGGATGTGACCTTTGATTGGCCTTTAGAACCACCCATTTGGGTTATTTAGTTACTCAAAACAATATGGTGAATTAATGTTTCTGCATAACCATCGTGTCAGACAATGAATCATGAATATGTAATGTACATTAAAGATTTCTAAGCTGCTTGTATTCTTCCCTGTCAATCCATAATATTCACAATTTAGATCAATGAAGGGAGTGAGATTTTGAAAAGTGGGCAGTTCACAAATTAAAAATCATTTTAAAATGTATCTAAACCATATCCCTAGAAGAGTTATCAAGTCCTCAACAATTTTCCATTAATCTCTCTTTCTACTGTATGCTAATAATTATCATGAGTGTATTTTTTAATGATCATTAAACTTTATGCAAATCTAATTTTAAATATCAAAATTAGTGTTGAAGTGTAAAGATTTACAATTTGTAACAGAATGTTAGGGGCTACATTGATTTCCGGGGGCTATTTTGAAAATTAGGGGGCAAAATTGCCCTCAGCCCACGTGTATTTCCTACCCTGGTATAAACTGACATCTTAGGCCAGCTATTTCAAAACCTACACTCCATCTCGCACTTTGCGTCCACATGATCAATTGTTCCTTGACATTCTGGGATACCAAACAAATTATTGTAAGTCAGAACGAGCCTAGCTTTCAAACCTAGTGGGTCCTTAATCATGAAAAAACAAATTATTAAATGTAAAAAGATCCTTCGCCCTCCTTGCCCCAACACTTTGGAATAAACTTCCTTTTGAACTTTGGATTGAAATCATTACATTACAATTTATGATTACAATAATGAATATTTCTGTTACTCACAGTGTAAGCAATGACATCATAGCCCTCCTCGATCAACCAGACCAGGATACACGAGGTATCGAGCCCTCCGCTGTAAGCCAGCACAACTTTCCCTTTCTTTCCTCCATTACGAGGTCGCTTGCTTGGTGATTCGGCCATTTCAATCCTTCCGTTAACAAGAGGCTGATGGAGACAAAAAATACATATATATCAAATGAGAAAATATAAACAAGCTTAACAAATAATAAAGATTCTGATCATTTGTTTTGCTGTATCCCATAAGTACCAGTTTACCTGTTGTTTAGTCTAAAGATTGCTTGCTTGGTGATTCAGCCATCTTAATCTCTCCATTAACATTAACAAGAGGTTGATAATTACAAAATATCAACAATATCCTGAAGTCGTGACAAAGCTGATAAATAATTTTGTAAAATTCAAACAGAGGAAACTGATTAGGAAATGATCCATTTAGAAAATGTTTTCAACATTTTAGCAAGAATATTGTCAAAACATTTGTTTCCTTAATCCCAGTCCTTCAAAGCAGAAAGATTGCGCCTTTCTTCAAGATCAAGTCTGTCATTTTTTCTGATGCAATATCCAACAAATGTAAATGTTGAAATTTTACAAAACATTGCATCACCAGTCCATCATGTCCATACAAACATTGCCATCGGTCATCAAATAATTATCATCATCATCATCATCATCATCATCATCATCATCGTCATCATCATCATCATCATCATCATCGTCATCATCATCATCCGAAGCAGCATCATCATCATCATCATCATTTTTCAGGATCATCATCAAATTCACTTGAGCAGTAGGAAGATGCCGCGGAATTCTCTCACAAGTCTCAGTGGGAGGCATTCGATGTGGGATTTCACGGGGCATTGGTCCGTAGAGAAGACTGTGCGGAGAGGTGTCGTTGCGCAGAGAAGAGCCTAGACCGATTTCGTCTCCGATTTCATTGCTCAAATACACATTTAAATTCTTTATACCGAAGAACCAAGCTGTAATCCACGTGGATATGAATAAACCCATAACATTTTATAGAAATGTCAGTAACCTACCTGAAAAGTGTGTTTTCTCTTAGGCAAACTGTCGGAGAGACGATGGTAGATCTGTCGTTAAATGACTGGTTGAGCTTTGAGCTAGCTAGCTATGGCTATCGTACGTACTACACCCAAAGTACAAAGTCTTTATACGATTGAAGGGTCCTACTAAAACACGCGAAGCACTACGAAGCACTAAGAAGCACTACGAAGCACTACGAAGCACAGCGAAGATTCTGTTCAAGGTCAATGAGAATCACCGCGAAGAAAAACATGTATTGTAGGTATAGGAAACAAACTTCTTGGCGCGCACCTAGAGGGAGATCGTTCTTGATCGATTGTCGGATCAAGAAAACAAACTTGTAATTCCAGATTGGCGTAGCCACGGGATGGAAAGGGGGGGGGGGGGGGGGGGGGGGACTACAAAATTATAATTTCAGATGGCGCAGCCGTGGGGGGGGGGATCTGAATTAGCCTAAATCAAGAGAAAACAAACTAAGGGGGTCTAGTCAACTGCTTTTTGCAACAATTATATGCAGTATAAAGTTTAGATGTAATCTAATAGCTATAATTATTTAGCGTTGCGTAGGCATGCAAGGCATGATCACATGTCTACAAGTAAATGTCTTTGAATGTTTATAGAAATTGTTATACAAATTGTATCCTAATAAAGTTCACTATTGTTATTATTGTCACCTCTAGTCATATCTTTGACACAAATATCACGGATTTAAATTAATCTGTATTATTTTTTAAGTACATTTATTTATGCATGTATTACAAGAAACTGAGAATACATATAGACATAACATAAGTCATAATACATCGTCAAAGTTTCAAATATAACAGTAGAGTATTATTTTAGGCAACTACATACATCTATTAAAGTGACAATTTAGAAAATTTGTTATTGTGTGCAAATTATAAATAAACATTAAATAAAATACTATGCAGAAAAACCAAGAATCATAGGTAGAGCATGGGAGTTGCTACTTGACGTCAACAATACATTGGGTGTGACATTGGGGAAAATAAATGCAATACAAAAAGTGCTGAACACAAAACAGATACAAGAAAAAGTGTGCATTACTTTTTCAACAACTTTACGCAAAAAGTAACTTCTTTCTATAAATCATTTTTAATTCAATTGTGGCGCCCCCAGCCAGTGGTTAGTGGGGGCACACTTTATGTATTTCTTTGTTTTCCAAAAATGTCGCCCTATAATAATTTTATTTCCTTTTTTATAATCAAAACAGCTAACAGACTTCGCAGATCACAATGGATTGGATGATAGTGAGCTGAAATCGCGTAAACTAAGAGAAAGGAACTTGTTCCATGAAAAGAAAGGCTTGATCATACAACGCCTTACATTCCAAAGTTTAAAGCCACACGTTTTGTGTCACTAATAGTGCTATATATACCATTCATTTTTAACTTTATAATAGTCAGGAACTAGGGCTATATACCTCATGATGACGAACCGCCGTCTACCAGATCAGATTAATCAGAAAAAGAAGGTCTTTTTCTATATAATATGGTACCTGACTACAAGATGGTTTCATGAATAGGACATGGTTTGTCCAAAGTTGTGGTTGTTATTAGCTGCATATGGCCGTTTTTGTTTTAACTCACGGGAGTCACCCGAGCCCCCCCCCCCCCCCCCCCCCCCACACACCCTGCCTCCTTCGCCTACTGTATACCCTCGTAAACGTTTAACCTCGTAAACCGATAATTATAATCAGAAATTTAGAGATTCGACAGTCGTCTGACGATCAATTATAAACGAATCTCCTCCTAAGTGTGCTCCTTTAGCACTGCGCTCTTCGCAGTGTTTCCCTGGTGACCCTGAACAGAATCTTCGCTGTGCTTCGTAGTGCTTCGCAGTGCTCTTCGCAGTGCTTCATAGTGTTTCTTAGTGCTTCGTAGTGCTTCGCGTGTTTTAGTAGGACCGCGATTGAATGATTGATCGACCGTACCGGCGGCGCCGCGCCGTTCCTGGCGCGGCGTCCCACGTTACGCTGGCGCGCTCGATTGCTCCGATCGATCCCCGGCCGGGTACGCGTACTACCAAAGACGCTATTCTACAGTCTTTGGTACTACGGAGAGCGCGAGCTACATACCGTACACATTTATATGGGCAGATTATAATAATGGCACCGTTTCAGTTTGATGACGTTGACTGATGAATATGTAACATACACAGAGCTGTATCGTGTTGTTGTTGTTGTGTTTTTTTTGTTATACAAAAATCAATACAATCTCATTTCCCTTGGATGGCTGCCGCTGCAAGAGAGACGACGAGCAAACAGATTAACCTGCCTCTACAAAACACTAAATGGGACTATGGATATCGACCACCCCAAAGACCCACGACAGAACACGGGGGCATGACCACCAATTCCAGCTTTATCACAGTCCATGCAAACTCGTTCTTCCCTCAAACCACAAAGGAATGGAACGACCTACCTTCTTCGGTAATTTCTGCCAAGACTACCTCTGCATTCAAAGCAGAGCTGTTAACTTTGTTAAAACCCACAAGCCAAAAGTAATTGACCACTCAAAGCCACACCTCCAGTTAAAATTCCCTAGTGGAATGTTCCGGAGGAATCCAATCCAAGATCCAAGATTTCCAAAATATAAACAATTTTCATTCATTCATCTTCCAATCATACAAAAATGAAAGTCATGAAGTGTCCGTGCATTAATTTAGGTGGGTGATCCCTATAGGCCTACACGTATAATCTTTGTTATTAGTTATTCATTTATAATTTTTATATTGTGCAAAATGATTAGGTTTTACAGCTAGAGAGTTTTGCATTTATTTGTGCACCCCCTGATTACTATTAAACTCGGGCTTATAATATGTAGAGTCAATTCTAATTACCATGATAATTATCCGATTGATCCATCCATGACACCTGGACAGTACAGCTCAAATATCAAAATTTATCCGATTGGAATAAATGTGGGTCCCGCATTTATTCAACACCTTACATATTTAATGCCTGCACATTTCGAAAAGTTACTAAATATGTTTTTAAATAGCTGATTATCATTTTTAAATAGCTGTTACTATTATCATTTTAACAAAACATCACATTCTCAAATTATATTTTTAATGGTTGAAACCTGATAAGTTTTTATAAACGCCTTTATGATAACAGCATTTTAACTTAGCCGTTTGATATGATATATATACGTTTTTCTATATACCTTTCGGGCATCATGTGAAATTAGAGCTAATAGTTTGTAATTATACAAGTTTTGGTTAATAATAATAATATACTCGTTTTATATAGCGCCTAATATGATTGATAATCATCTCTAAGCCCTTTACAATGATATTGTTACCCCGGTCATGAATTCCCCAACTATAAAGCTTCCATGGCTCCACCCATTCCACCCCTACAGAAGTGAGGGCCCAGTTTCCACGTACACCCGTTCTATAGTATAGACTAACGTGAAATGTTTACACATTACCATTACTCAACTTGGACATATCAGATCACAACAAAACACATTTTATCAATCATTTATCACTTTTTGCACATGTCATTAAAGTTACTTTTGAACTCGTTCCATTTATCCTGTCATTTGTCTCGCAATAAGAAATAACGCATGAATAGATTTACCCTTATTTTGAGTTTTAAATGTTTGAAAATCAAAGAGCTTCTCGGGGCTTCACCCCCACACACATCTAAGATCACTTTATCGCACTTCGATCCTTATTTTCTTGCCCAGAATCACCATAATTGTTAAATGATTGCTTGTGTGGTACATAGTTGCGCTAAAATCGTGGTCTATCCTACTTTAGGGACTTTATATTGCTAAAATAAAAGCTGTAAAACCCAATTTCAAAAATATCTCCCCGTGTGAGTTCATAGGCGTACCCAGGGGGGAGGGGGGGGCTTGGGGGGTTCAACCCCCCCCCCCCCCCCTCCCCCCCTTTGACCCAAAAAATGCTGTTTTTTGGGGGGGGGGGTTTGAACCCCCCCCCCCCTTTTAAATTTTTAGCCGGTCGGCCTCGAAAATTTGCGAAGAATCCCGGTCTCGGGCTCGAAAATGTTGAATTTCCTTAGTCTGGGCTTCAACAATTTTCCATGAACACCCCCCCCCCCCCCCCCGCCCTCCGCTGAGAGGATTCTCAACCAATGGTCTTGGTCTCATTGCACATGGTCTTGGTCTCATCTCACTGCACATTTCGAAAAGTTACTAAATATGTTTTTAAATAGCTGATTATCATTTTTAAATAGCTGTTACTATTATCATTTTAACAAAACATCACATTCTCAAATTATATTTTTAATGGTTGAAACCTGATAAGTTTTTATAAAACGCCTTTATGATAACAGCATTTTAACTTAGCCGTTTGATATGATATATATACGTTTTTCTATATACCTTTCGGGCATCATGTGAAATTAGAGCTAATAGTTTGTAATTATACAAGTTTTGGTTAATAATAATAATATACTCGTTTTATATAGCGCCTAATATGATTGATAATCATCTCTATATAAGCCCTTTACAATGATATTGTTACCCCGGTCATGAATTCCCCAACTATAAAGCTTCCATGGCTCCACCCATTCCACCCCTACAGAAGTGAGGGCCCAGTTTCCACGTACACCCGTTCTATAGTATAGACTAACGTGAAATGTTTACACATTACCATTACTCAACTTGGACATATCAGATCACAACAAAACACATTTTATCAATCATTTATCACTTTTTGCACATGTCATTAAAGTTACTTTTGAACTCGTTCCATTTATCCTGTCATTTGTCTCGCAATAAGAAATAACGCATGAATAGATTTACCATTATTTTGAGTTTTAAATGTTTGAAAATCAAAGAGCTTCTCGGGGCTTCACCCCCACACACATCTAAGATCACTTTATCGCACTTCGATCCTTATTTTCTTGCCCAGAATCACCATAATTGTTAAATGATTGCTTGTGTGGTACATAGTTGCGCTAAAATCGTGGTCTATCCTACTTTAGGGACTTTATATTGCTAAAATAAAAGCTGTAAAACCCAATTTCAAAAATATCTCCCCGTGTGAGTTCATAGGCGTACCCAGGGGGGAGGGGGGGCTTGGGGGGTTCAACCCCCCCCCCCTCCCCCCCCCCTTTGACCCAAAAAATGCTGTTTTTTTTTTGGGGGGGGGGTTGAACCCCCCCCTTTTAAATTTTTAGCCGGTCGGCCTCGAAAATTTGCGAAGAATCCCGGTCTCGGGCTCGAAAATGTTGAATTTCCTTAGTCTGGGCTTCAACAATTTTCCATGAACACCCCCCCCCCCCCCCCCCCCCCCCCCCCGCCCGCCCTCCGCTGAGAGGATTCTCAACCAATGGTCTTGGTCTCGGCCTGGAAATTTTTTGACGGACCGTGGTCTCGGTCTTGAAAATTGTGAAGGTACTTGGTCTCGGCTTTGAACATTTTCTACGGACACCCCCCCCCCCCCCCCCCACCCCACTGAGAGGGGTTCTCAACCAATAGTCTTGGTATCGGCCTCAAAACTTTTGAAAGTACTTGGCCTCGGCTTCAGACATTTTACAAAAAAATAACCCCCCCCCCCCCCCCTTGAAAAAATCCTGGGTACGCCACTGGTGAGGTGGTAAACCCCCTTCTCAGATTCTAGTTCATTGTCAAGTCAAATCTCCATCCAAGGTATGCGCCAGCCTTGCATAATTTCAAGACAAAAGAAAGCTCCCTACCGTAATTGGGAAGGGGGCACCGCCTCACCACATTCCCCCTCGGGCTTCGCTCCCTCGCATTGTCCTGAGAATCCTCTCAGCGGAGGGCGGGGGGGGGGGGGGGTGTTCATGGAAAATTTTTGAAGCCGAGACTAAGGAAATTCAACATTTTCGAGCCCGAGACCGGGATTCTTCGCAAATTTTCGAGGCCGACACCAGGTTACTGATGGTCGAGACCTCTTGAAAAGTGGTCTCGACCGGCTAAAAATTTAAAAGGGGGGGTTCAAGCCTTGCATAATTTCAAGACAAAAGAAAGCTCCCTACCGTAATTGGGAGGGGGGCGCACCCCCTCACCACATTCCCCCTCGGGCTTCGCTCCCTCGCATTGTCCTGGCTTTCTTATCTGATTCAACTTTTAGGATCATCCTCCCACTTACTGACCCGTTCGGTTTAGAATGCTCATCGGAGAGTTGAGATTGTGCGCAAGAAAGTTGTGCGAGATACTAAGTAGATTTCAAAACGTGCTATAAAAAAATACCATGACGTTATATGACCCATCCTACTGACTTTGATTTTACCGCCTATACCTGGCGTGCAAACTTTCCAACCGAATGTTTCTCTAGTGAAACAATTTTCGAAAATATCATACTTCATTGAAAAGTCACTGAGTGCCCCCCCCCCCCCCCCCCCCGGGGACCCACCACTCCCGGGGAAATTGTGAAGTTATTTTATTTCGCTCACAAGCGCAGCATGAATATTCATTAAACGTCACGGATTAACTTCGTGCCTTTCTTCTGCTATACACTGCGACAACACATGAACAAGATGAATCTTCTCCCAAAAAGTTCGACGGAGTTCAGTTCTGCACAGTATTGGGAGACCTTCTTCGCCAAGCGAGGAGCTAAGGCCTTCGAATGGTAAATACTAGACCCTCTGTTACTTGATGATAACTCATTATTTTAAACCCGATTATGAATAAATGTGGGCAACGTTTAATTAAAAGTGTCAGTCCCACGCGTGTAAAATAATGTTGGTACAAACTGATTCTTGTCACGATACAATATTACACTAAATTCATTCAATTCATTGAAGAGTGTAAAGTCGCTAGTGAATAATATTTAAAGGGTGACTGAATTAAAAACTCATGTTGACTTCGGTTGATCTATAATAATGAATACATCACATATCTGTTGACTATTTGAATTTGATGTACATTTTTGTCATATATTTATTTTATATAATTTGTTTAATTACTTTTTTCTACCTGCTAAGCCTAAGCTAAGGCTAAGCCTAAGCTTCACCCCTAAAAAAAAAACGCCAGAAGCTATTGACTTCTGTTACATCATAATACCATTCAACCATCAGTCAGCTAGATGAACAAAAGACATTGGAATGTCAACTGATCACCTTCATACAATGCCCACTCACCATGAAAAGAAGGGTTTCAATAAAAACATCCAATGGCTGCTACAAGTCCTAACCAGGCATACTTAAAGGGGACCACCAGGCAAAGGACAACACATTATTATATGTTTTGGTACCGTTTTGTGATATCAAATAGATACCCAACATTTTGCAAAGGGTTATGTAATTCATAAACAAAGCAATTCATTTCCACCACTTACGGAACCACGGCTATCTCGTGGTTCCTCACGGGCCAGGCATTTGCGAGTGCGCCAATGCAATTCACGCGTACGTCAATAGAATCCTGGATGATTCGTTCGCTCTGCACAGAGCGCCGCTAGATCTGCTCGCATAATAGTCTGCGCCTTCAGACCGCATGACCGCATGGCTGAGAATGGTGATTCGTTTTCCAATTATATATCTTTTTTCTGAAAACATATTTTTGTGAACTTATTGAAGGAATGGAATACTAAAGATGTTTCCTTTCTATAACAAGAATATTATTTTTGGGTGGTGGTACCCTTTAAGTGTGTATACCGTGAGGCTAACGGCAAACACACTTATAAAAACAAACATTACCGTCCTTAGTTAAAATTATATATCTGGGTTCATACTTACGAATTCTGTTATGTATGGACTTCAATGTTCCAAATGGTGAAATGTCTGAGGCTCCATTCGTTGTATTGTCTATTGATACTGAAATTTACGTTAGAAATGCCAAGATTATGGTAGTGACGAAAATGGTATCCAAATTTTTCGCGAGGTCGCAGGTCAAGCTTATCTGGCGTACGAGCGCTGGATGTGTGCGCGTTCTGTACAGCGATTGATAGTTCGTCGTCTGCATGCTGCGGCGGTATGACTTACTATTTCTGCGTGCGCGATACGCCCCTGTACAGTGAGTACAGTCCCTGGCTTATGTGTTGTATTAGTCGACCGATCGCCACTTACGCGCGGAATACCTCCTATCCCAGCATGCATTGCCGACGAGTTTTGAGGTGACATCATCATTGCAGCGATCAAAGACAAAGCCAGATTCTAACAAGGACTACCGTAGATATATTCAAGAAGGAGGTGGCGCAGGTTAGGCTCCGCTGAGCCTAGCGCGCGATATAGTACGATAATACGCCAACGGCGGTCTGTACTTAAATTGGAAGAAGAAGAAGAAGTAATAAATCATCAATTTGAGGTAAGTTATCATTCTTTTTCAATAAATTACATATCATGTACGGTAGGTTGAAGGTTTAATTAATTGCTAGAACTAAAACAAATTAATAAATAATGAAAGGAAAGTTGATAAATCACCTCGTCGCAAAATCACCCAAACATTTCGAGCGACGTCGCATCACAGCTGATCACAGTTACCAATGGTAATGCAATAAGGTACTCAGTGGGTGAGAACATATCTTTTGTTTATGTTTATCTAGCTGATCGATGGTTGAATGGTATTGTGATGTCAGAGAAGTCAATGGAGACGAGTTTTTTTAAGGG
Organism: Echinarachnius parma; assembly: GCA_037951105.1. Classification (NCBI taxonomy): domain Eukaryota; kingdom Metazoa; phylum Echinodermata; class Echinoidea; order Clypeasteroida; family Echinarachniidae; genus Echinarachnius; species Echinarachnius parma. The sequence continues at coordinate 55,862 of JBAMJV010004832.1, read as the reverse complement.
TGGATCTTAGCAGGTCGAACAAAAATAATTAAAAAAAATAATATAAAAAATATAACAAAAATGTACATCAAATAGTCAACAGATATGTGATGTATTCATTATTATAGATCAACCAAAGTCAACATGCATTTTTAATTTAGTCACCCTTTAAAGGGGTAGTTTAGTTTTGGTAAGGCTGAACTTTAGTAGCCAAAACCTGCACAGTAACATTATAAACTAATAGTTATAACTCCACCATGCTAGAAAGGTATACAAAATTACAAACGACTAAGTAAAAAGCCAGTTATCATTCAAAAAGAGCCATTAAAACACAAGAGGGCGCTTTTTAAAAAGGCATTGGTTTTAACCATTTTCATACAAAATTATGCATGTGATGTTTTATTGATATAATGATTAAATAGAGAGATCATCAACAACTATTTAAAAAACGCTTTTGAAATTTTTTGAAAAGTGCAAGCATTTTTTTATTAAAAAAAAAAAATCATCTAATTATTTGGGCCCCAAATAATTATAAGATCAGATATATTTATTGATATTTCAGCCGTTTCTGGGTCGATTTTGACCAAATAAAGTTTATTCTGCCATTAAAATTGCATGTTCTCTCAAATTCGACACTCAGTTTTTCATTACCTCACAAAAAAATTGTGATGTGCAGCGCCCTCTCTACCAAATCTAAACTACCCCTTTAACTTTCAATTAATTGTTCTCTTTGTTTTTATATTTATTTTATATGGGTTTGTTATATGAAAATTAGTAATTTCATCCTTGTAAGTTGTATGTTTATTTTAGCTTTTAAATTAATAGATTTTTATAATGAAAGTTAAAATTTCTTCAAAATTGTTTACAAATACAATTACAAGTTCATAGTCTTCAAGTTCAAGACAATACAAGGTCAACGACATGAGCAGAAAATGAGATGCATTTTGCAAGATAGAATAAAAGAATTAAACAAGAAATTAAGAACATTTTATTTTTATGAACATCCATAATTAAACATGCTTTCAAACTGACACTGTGTGACACACATATAACACTTGTCAAGTTATGCAGACTTATCAATATCATACAAATAAACATGGCTTTTTAATAAAATGCCAACAAAACGTTTCATAGAATTAGTAACATTTATTCTATGGAGAGCTAAGCAGAGAGTTTGTGTCTTGAAAAATGCACTTAAAATGATAAAGTGTAACAAAACTACCAATATTGAGTTATTGACTAACAGTAACATGAACAATATTAATAAAGCAGAAATTTAACTCTTTAGCTTCATTTTTCATCTATTTGTTTGACTTCATAATAAAGGTATGGAGAGTATCCAGACTTGTGTGGCGTCCTGCACAAATATGTGCGACCCAACGACAAGACGCTCGTCATCGGTTGTGGCAACTCACGGCTCAGCGAGGACCTCTACGACGTCGGCTACCACCAGCTGGTCAACGTCGACATCGTTGAAAGCGTCATCAAGCAGATGACGATGAGGAACTCGAAGTCGAGACCGGAGATGAAGTTTGAGCAGATGGATGTGACGCAGGTGAAGAGATTGAATTGATTACAATCAAACCTGACTAAGTTTGTCAAAGGGACACAGACAAGTTGGTCTTAATTATCGGGTTAATTAAATGTAATAGTATTAGTGCTGTTATCCGATCCGAGACGAGAAGGGATTCCCGGCGATTATGGCCTTCAAACCGGGAAACGAGCGGTCCGAGAATTGGCCCTTTGTTTGTATAATTCTCGGTTTTGGCAACAAATTTTCTCCAGTAATAACAACAAATCTGTATACTGGTACATATAAGAAAAAAATGGGATTGGCTCAAGTAAACTGCAGTAGTTATGACAGATTTACGACCTGTGGCTGTGACCAGTGGCAGAGAAGGTCACAATGTTTAAACAGGTTGAGCCTTGAAGTCAATTACCTGAATTTGTGTAGAGCTATACAAAGGGTTTAAGGGGAATGCCCCCCACCTGTTGGAAAGCTTACCCCAACCTTTGAATATACTTTTTTAAACTTTTTATCTTGACTCCCACAAAGATATATTGAGAACTTGCTTTTTCTGTGTATGCTTTATTGAACATAACTCCAAAACAAACCACATAACTCTGCCCCAAACACTGGCACACCCCCAAAAATAAATTACCCCAATGCTGCCTCCCATCTTTATTCGCCCAAACATGATCTTACACACATGGCCCTGAGTTCCCATGTGGTTGTGAATTTGGTATGATATGCATGTCCACTGAACCTGGGCTAATGTATATGTATGGTACGTCTCCTCATAACTTCCAACATAAGCAACTGTGTGTGCATGGGTACAGGCAGTTTTTTGCTCATACACAAGGGAACCGGGACGATCCGGGATCCCGTTAGTTAATAATTTTATAATTCTACCGAGCCGGGTTCGAGATGGGATATTTTTTTTACCTAACAGCATTAAATAGTATGCAGACTGCCTTGGTAATGAAATTTGAACTAAAAGACAAAATCTGTTCAGAGAGTGCCCAGTGTACATGATTTGGTAAGGTGTATTTGTAGAGAGCCAAAACTAGAATCTCGGGATCATTTATTAATATATATTCAACTCCACAATGAAATGTTTAGTTTAATATTAATTGGAACAAAGTCAGTTTTCATTTTCATATTTTTGGCAAACACCATATTTCATTGACAATTGTTTTGCTCTCCTATTAGATGACGTATGATGACAGCTCATATTCCGTTGTCCTTGACAAGGGCACCCTAGATGCTCTACTGACGGATAGCAAGGAGGAGACGTTGGCACGGATCGACAAGATGTTTGGAGAAATAGTCAGAGTGCTGAAGATCGGGGGTCGGTACGTCTGTGTGACTCTCGCACAGGAACACCTCTTGCGCAAACTGCTCGACTACTTCCCTAATGAGTATGTAACTTTTTATTTGATCAGATTGGGTAGAAAAAGATACTGGAGAAGGGGGGAGAGGCAGAGGGGGAGAGGATAAAAAAAAGCACCTCTTGTGCAAACTGCTTGACTACTACCCTAAAGAGTATTGCACTTTCTAATATATATTTCATCAGATTAGGTAGAGGAATAAAAGAGTGTTGATGAGAACAAGAAGTAAGGGAGAGGTTTGGGGAGGGGAGGGGGTAAGCCTTAGGAGGGGGGGGGGGGGGGGGGGGGGGTTAATGGGCAGTAGAGATGGAGAGTAACAGGTGACCTCTCAGGAGTGGTTCTGTAGCACTGTTTTTCTCTGCAGGGATCACTTTTGATGGCAACTATAGGCAGATAGACGGGTGGCCACTGAGGTTTGACTGTACTATGTTTGCTTGTCTTCTGGGGGGTGTTTCACTGTTATGTGTTATGTTGTGTTTAGTGAAACACCCCCTTGATGTGCAGGGGCTGGATGGTTTGTGTCCACCAGACTGACAAGGCAAATCAAGATGCTGACTCCAATGAGCAATCTCCCATATTTCCACTTTTTGCAGAGTGACTGAGAGAAACATGGTATATTAGTTAGATAGTTGTGTATTGGTCAGGATCTAAATTCATTGTGCGATCCTTTTCCATTGATTTACTATTAATGTTTGTCTCATGATGTGCGGGGCTGGATGGTTTGGGTCCACAAGACGGACAAGGCAAATCCACTCTCTGATTCCAATGTGCAATCGCCACTTTTTGTGGAGTGACTTTCTTAGAGAAACATGATGTACGCATTAGATAGTTGTATATTGTTGGGAATCTCGATTTATTATGCAATAAATATACCATGTACTATGTTTGTTACCTTGTCTGTTGATGTGCAGCGGCTGGATGGTTCGGTCCACAAGACAGACAAAGCAAATCCAAACGCTGACTCCAGTGATCAATCCCCATGCCGGTATTCGTTGTCATCTTGATTTATCATGCAATAAATATACCTGTACTACGTTTGTTTGCTTGTATTCTGATGTGTAGGGGCTGGATGGTTCGGGTCCACAAGACAGACAAGGCAAATCAAGACGCTGCTGACTCCAGTGAGCAATCCCCCATGCCGGTATTCGTTGTCATCTGCACCAAGTTCAAGAAGATGGGTGCAGCACAATCTCCAGTAAATATAGATTTTCTTTCATCTTAAAGGGATCTGTAGTAACTTTGTTGGCATGTGCAGATAGTGATGAATTGTTGGTATAATGTGTAGTTTTGTTATCTGATTCCTGTCCTCTATATATTCTGTCCTCTGAGTATTGTGTGAAAATTGTACATTAAATGGATGTTATAGGGCCGAGTAATGAGCGAAAATGCAAAGTGATATTTGCTAACTCATTGCACTGACCTTGTACACAGTTATTACTATCCAGTGGATAGTTTAAATCTGAACCCTTCAATCGTTAATATATTTCTAACAAAAGGGAAATTTGAAAAACCAAAACCTGTTCCATGCTTCTATTAGTAATACAAAAACAACAAGGTATGAGTGAGCCACTAGATTTCAAATTAAGTTTTGTGGATTTGGACAATGATACTAGATCCCTTTAAGACTAAACAATTTTGTCCAGAATTAGAATAGAAGAGTTGGGATCCTCATCTAGAGGATGGGAAGTGAATGTTGAGTAAAACGTAGGAGTGGGTCCTAACCATCAATTGATAAGGTTGATTTTATCATGTTTATTTATTTCAAACTTGAAAAAAAAAGCATGAACAATGCCATAAATATTAACATAAAACAAAATATGAATGCTTTGTACAAGTATTATAAATGAAATTAAATTTTTTCCCAACAAAGGAAATTATAGAATATTAACACTATGAATGGATACAGGATTATTTAATGTATTTGACACCACAACTGGCTTAGAGGTCACCAACTAAAAGTTTGATATTTCTTTGTTCAACAGATTTTGGAAATAAGTATGTTGGAAGGCATTAACCCAAAGAGAGTGTCAACAACTTCGGAAGTGATGTCAGCGGTCAAAGGTCAACAAGACTATGCAATGCTGCAGCACAATCTACACAAGAGGTATGAAATTTGACTTTGGAAGTTATTTCATCAGTCCAGCAAAAACTTGAATCAAAGAAATATTATTTTGAAATGTTTGGTTAAAACTTTGTGTAATGGGATAATTCAGTAATTCAGTTAACTCTTAAAGTGCCAGGGATTTTAATGCTCTATGGTATTTGTGTGTATTGTTCCTCACAAAAATGCGAGCTTGGCACTCAAGGAGTTAAAAGCTCCTTTACATGATTTCCTACCCTGTGACATTCAATAATGCAGTTTTTACCTTTTTTGGTGCATCAAATAGTGAATTTAAAAGTAACAATAATGTTGTGAATAATATACTGTAAATTCATGTGGACTTGATGTTCAATATGACACGGCCATTCTACATTTGTTTTGCAGCAATACTTTTTATAACAGATCGCTGACTATTACTTGTTGTTTTGCTTTTATCAAAGGTCATTGTGCAATGAGCCTCTATCGCTGGGTCATCTTTTTCCTGTCATTGAAGAGCCATGCTTCACTCTCCACATCGTTGACAGACCCAAGGGAAATAAATTGAAAAGTAGAAAAAGAATAATGTTTTGTTGAATAATAAATATATTCAAAACGGACTTGATGTTTAATGTTACAAGTCGACTCTAGAGTAATTTTCTAGAGACCTTTGCAGAAAATTATTGTTTCCAAATAAGTGACTGAAGTCTAAATACTTGTCTCATTGTTTTTGTCCAGGTCATTCTGTGATGAGCCGCTCTTACTGGGTCTGTTTGCTCCCGACAACGAAGAACTGTGTTTCACTCTTCAGATCGTTGATAGACCCAAGGAAGTAAACTAGCCAACAATATAATTTGCAGAAATATATTTTAACATCAATGACTAAAATTTTTGTCCAGGTCTTTCTGCAATGAGCCGCTCTCACTCGATCTGTTTGCCCCTGACAATGAAGAACCGCGCTTCAGTCTCCACATTGTTGATAGACCCAAGGGAAAGAAACTCGCCAACAAGTTTGCCATCTTTATCGTTCCGCAGGGAAGGTAAGTCTTCACCTCAATAAAGTATGACCCGCTGGCCTGAGGCCACCAAAATGTCTTTAATGCCAAGCGGATCTGTTGGCCCTAACAATGAAGAACCCCGCTACACTCTCCACATTGTTGATAGACCCAAGGGAAATAAACTCGCCAACAAGTTTGCCATCTTTATCGTTCCGCAGGGAAGGTAAGTCTTCTCCTCAATAAGCCATACTAGTTTATGTATGCCTTTTCTATGTCTCATTTGGTGTGTGCTATTCCATATTCCCAACCCTGGACTCAAGGGAAATAACTTCACCAAAAAGTTCTCCATCTTTATTCCGCAGGAAGAGTTAAGTCTTCACCCTAATGAACCATATCACAGTGTCATACTGTGGATCATTAATGTATACTATTTCTTCCAGCATTTCCACTTTGTAAATCATCTTTTTTATGAAAAAGAGCAAAGAAAATGGGATTTCTCTGGGATTCGAAAATGAAACCTCTGGTTTGCTAGACCGGCGCTTTACCGACTGAGCTATAGAAAACCCTAGTGTGGTGCTCGTCCCCTAGTGCAGTGCTCGTGTGGTTATAGAAGCTTTTTTAAACCTGACATAAACCTGAAGGATAACAAATCACCTTTTAAAAAATTCAGTTTCTAAAGACATATGTTGTAGCAAGTTTTATTGCTATTAATTTTTGCTTTACATTTTAGAGAGACGGAATACATCTTTGGTAATGACAGAGGGCGTGTTCAACTGGCTGACCAGGCTGGTTTCCAGAGGCTAGTCGTTGTGACTCTGCATCGGGGTCATCAGTATGAGTCGGTGGATAGCATCAAAGCAGAGCTCTCATCTAAAGTAATGGACCTAGCTCCAGCTGACCTACCTTCAAATAACCAGGTACTTAATGTACAAATGATAGATAGATAATTCCCCACCCACACAGCACGAACCGAGTGGTCATATTTCAGGAGGTAGCCGAGTTGCACTACTGGTTGTACAACTTAGTACTGCACATAACACTATCACGTCACTAACCTTTATGATTTGTGCATGGGCATTGGGCACTAGCTTTGTGCCATAGCAACCATAAAATACTAGCCGCTCAAACTAGCTAGTCTGGACGCACTCATCAGCCTAATTGTGAATACTGTTGTATGATTTGCTGAAAATTCCAATCAAGAGGCATTCCTCTCTTAACGGTATAATACAGATGACAGATCTGTATGAAAAGTGGGATGGCAATACAAAAGGGAATTTACACTCAACTTATTTATTGAAATTAGAAGAGATCCAGTTGACAATGATGTTGTTTTCTACTCCATTCTTTTATCCTAAAACATCCATAGGTACCGTTTCTGTCAATCGGTGAGGATGTCGGTGACAGAGATGTGAAGTACGAGAAGGAGGGTTGGCAAGGCGACAAGATCATTGTGGAGGATGTCCGAGGGGAGGACGGGGGGACGTACCGGCAGCTCATCTTCTCCTCTTTCCCACAACTCGTTCAGTCACAGGCCAAGCTGGTTACAGGTAAGGAAAAGTAGTTATTTAGCCCCCATTTTAATTTGAGGAATATTTTCCACGTAACTTGGTAGGTATCTTAAAAAGCCAGTGGAAGTTTCATGAGTTCTTTTGGATTGAATTAATGTGGAGGATATGCGAGGGGAGGGCGGGGGACTTATATTCAACTCATCTTATCTTCTTTATGTCAACTTGTCCAATCGCAAGCAAAGTTGGTTACAAAATTTGAGATAAACTTGACGGAATGTTTTCCCTTTACTTTTGTATATTAAAGGGATCTAGTAACATTGTCAAAATCCCCCAAACTAATACTTAGTACTGTAGTGGTTCACACATACCGGCTGTAGTTGTATTAACAATAGAAACATGGAGCAGGATTGGGTTTTCCGAATTTCCCTTTCATTAAAAAGATGTTTATCTTAAATTCTTGGATGCCATAATCATGTATGATATGCATAGGTTGTTAAATGGTTTATACCGGATCATTATCCTTTGTGTAGAAAAGGCAAGAACGAAAAGCGGGAAGAGAAAGGGGAAAGCAGTCACGCGCATCGATCATTGTCATCTCTGCATGGCCTATGCCCGCAACGTAGTGGCGGGCTTCGCTCTCGTTCCCGGCATCATTGACTCACTACAGACTCAAGCGAGGGTGCTGTTGATCGGACTAGGTGGCGGAGGTCTTCCCATGTTCCTCTACAAGCAATTTCCGAAGGTGGGTATACCTTATTATTATTATTATATTTTTTAAAGATTACTGGACCCATCTCTTCAGGCCATATCAATGACTTGGTTAGGTCTCATTAAAGATGAAAAGCTGCCATTTGCCATTTAAAATAGAGAATACCCTCACAACGAATTAAATTCTGTTACTATACCCTTACAGCCAATCAATTCCTATAGAATCAATACTTAGTACAACATTTCTCTAGTATAAATATTGTATATGGCTCTGGTTTTTTTAAAGGTGCCAAAAGGCTTAATGGCACTTTGAGGGCCTGTATTTTTAAAAACATACTGAACTGAAAACTTATTTTTGTATTTTCTTATAGCATCCACCTAGATTGATCTCCCATACCTTAACGAAAATATTTGGACTTCCCTTTATATAGGTCAGATAACCCTAAAGGGCCAATTGTTAACGGAAATTTGTCAACCAAAAATGGGTTCAATTATGTTCAGGTATAAAAAAACACTAACAGATTTTTTTGTTTTTTTATTTGTTGATAATTATGAACGAGTGTGAGTTAAACTTTCAGAAAATTAACGGCGCTTGATATGTAAGGTAATATTATGACAGTACAATGCCATCAAAATTGGTGTTTCGGACGTTACATCCTCCGTTAACAATTTAACCCCTCATTACCCCTACCAGTACCATAATTTATTGAAATGATATCAGTATGAAAATTGAACTAACAGTTTCCTCATCATATTGCCTAAAAGGGAAATGACTGATTTCTTAAGCCAGCGATTAAAAAAAAAAAAAACATGAAATGCACACATGCTCTCATTTTTCGTAAACAATTTTGTAACGTCCGAAACAATATTTCTTTAGAAATAATTGTTAAAAGGGGGATAACACAAACAATTATTTATCTCAGTTTTGAAGAGACTTGATGTACCCTCCCAACACAGAAAAAAATAATGTAATAGCTTATTGCGTTATGATTATATATTCAAAATTAACTTTCCGTTAACATTTGTAACGTCCGAAACAAATGTAACGTCCGAAACAAAAAATGTAACTTATAAGCTCATAAGTCACAGGAAAGGGCACATTATATGAATCAATCATCATAATATAAAATAGTATTCATTTTTAAACAAATTTACACATGAATTGGGTAATTAATTGCCAAAACAAATGTTTGAGATCAACCAATGTAAATAAATGTGTTTCGGACGTTACATGGGGTAATTGTTAACACAAAATTTATATTTTAGTGCATTTATTTTCAAAATGATAATATATGGTTATTATTATTCATTTAGACAACCCTCGAAATTAACTTTTTTTGCTGGTGGCCCGGTCGGGCCAGTAAAATTAGTATTTTTCCAATTTTGGTGGCCCGAAACCAAAATCTACTGGCCCGAAAAAAATAAGGAAAAACAAAAGTAAAATTAAAACAATAACCATATTCATAGTTTCAGGGTACTGGGCAATGTTTAGCCTCATTTGTTACTGTATTCCAATGCTCGAAATTATCTTTTTTTCTGGTGGCCCGAAAATAAAATTTACAAACAAAGAAAAACAATGGTCATGACTACTTGGTCATTAATTGGTAAATTATGGAAGTTATGTGTTAAAATTACCACCATCATTAAAGAAATCCATCACTGAATAAACAAAACAAAACCTAGAATCGAGCAGTTTCATCTAAGAGTCATCAACTGATGAAACTAAGCTCTTTTCCATGTACGATTTTGTAATTTTATGGTCCATAAAATCTCCAACACAAAAAAACACACATGGGACTGAGCATAGCTAAGATAACTTTTCAAATCGGGAAATGAAATCACTTAAATCTTTGTTATTTTACAAGCTAAAATAATTCCAAGTAGTCACAAGTCTCTACCTTGTAAAAATGATTCTTTCTAATACCTTCAAAAATATGAATAATGATCCGAAAGATGAAATTATTCCCCTTTATTGACGGTATCGCGGACGGTATCGCAAAGGCAAGCACACTGCACTTTGCAATATGAATGAATGTGAAAAGTTAGACATGTGTTTTGATAGGTCTTAGTATGCACACATACTCCCTCTGTGGATTGGTTGTTCTATGTTTATATTCTACATGTTGCACAGGCTTCCAGGGGGTGTGTGGGAAATTAAGAAAACAGCATAAGCATATGCTTTTACTTTTAGTCATTACACACCTCTGGAAGTTGTTTAATTTTACCATGATTTATCATGCAAGAAGTAGATAATTCAAGGGAGAGTGTTCATATGAGGAAATAGCACATATTTGTAGGCATAAATAAGGATTAATTCAACTAGCGCAAGTGCGCTTGCGACTTTTTATGTCCGTCCTTTTCATTTCTTGCAAATATTTAAATCACAATTAAAGTGTTTTTAAGAGGTGTCAAACTTGAGATTCATATTCCTTGATGTTGTCTTCTTATAAACATTTGGTGGGCCACCAAACTTTGGCATTTTCATGTTTTTACTGGCCCGACCGCAACTTTTACTGGCCCCGGGCCATCGGGCCTACGCCAATTTCGAGCGTTGATTTAGATCATGTAAATGAAACATAATCATCAAAATACATGATGCTTTAACAACATTTAGATGCTTAGTCTGCCCCAAATCCACATTTTCACCAATTTTTCATCGATTTTTCTCAGCTAATTTGTAACCACTAAAGTTTTACAAGACACTTGATATAGTGAATGATATGACTAATCTACTTGGAAGAATAACCTTTCTTTTGTGGAACTGAAACACTACCTGCTGCAACAACTCCTGTATTTTGTTTACCATTTACAGAATCTTTTGTATGGTATTGTGAGCTCGTTTCGGACGTTACAAAATGGTGTTAACACACATTTTGATTGCACAAAAAATTCAATTTGGAACATTAAAAAAAGTATTATCTACATTTTTCATGATCTATATGCTTCCTGCTCTAGCAAAAGTGTTTGAAAAATAAATGATCAGTTATTTGTCTCTGGGAAGGAACTTTTATTTTAAAATGTGAGGAATTGATATTTTTGCCCCATAATTGTTCATGTTGTAAAGTACACAGAACTACATGTATACTGATTTTGTTTTTTGTATCACATCAAATGCATTATTAGGTTGATTGCCTTTATAATGTTATACAGGGTGGCCCAAAAAAAACGGAACGGGGCACTTCCCAAAATATAGTAACAAATGTTTTATGTCTATCGGATAGAGTGTCTTTTCAAATGAACAACGATACCAAGAACAGTCAATTTGGTCGTGTAGTTTTTGTTTTAGGGCGCTGTGAGTGACACCATGTCAGGTTCTCTTTTTTGTCAATTTGTATTGAGCCAGCGCTTGATGAAACGCACGAACAGCCATTCATATCGTTGAGCGTCGCGCACTATTGTTAGTGTGCACTCAGCCGTGTGCCGAGAGAATGGGCGTGGTCGCTGAATGGTATTACGGGCAATGAGTGCGGTTAAACTGGCATTGACTAGGTCGAAATCGACATAAATCGGCACCTGACATGGTCTCACTCACAGCACCCTTAAACAAAAACGACCTGACCAAAATTACTGTTCTTGGTATCGTTTTTTATTGGAAAAGACACACTATCCGATGAACATAAACATTGTGCTATTATATTTTGGGAAGTGCCCCGTTCCGTTTTTTTTGGGCCACCCTGTATAAGAAACAAATGTTAAGTCTCTGTTTCATCATTCATTTAGTGGAAATATAGACATTTTCATTAACAAAGCCTGTTAGTGGTATACAAAAGTACAGTATAACTATGCTAAATTTACTCTTCTGATATCATTCATTAGTTGCAAAATATGTTTTTCCATACTTAAACTTGATAATAAGAAAATAATCTGCGCTGATCCACATGTTTTACTGACAATAATTACAATGTTAATCATTTGTATTTTAAAAATCCACATGTTAAAACAAAAGTTAGTTTTGAAATACTATATGGCATATGCCATGTAAACTATCTATAGGTACATGTACATGTTCACCAAGATAATTCCTTATCTTATTCTTAAGACAATTTCCAGAACATTGCTGGTTTATGATCAATTACATTTTTGTGCAAGTCAACTATCTTTGAAAAATATAACCATATCTGCTGGAACAAATATAATTTCTTGACCGTAACCTTATGTGGTACTGTACATGTGCCATTATAACTTGAATTTGAGGTTTTGCTAATATCATATTGATCAGTAATGCATTTCTGACAGTTATTCTAATTTTCGATAATAGTTTGATAAAATTAGTTTGAGCTTCATATTTTATCAAAATAAGAAAATGGAAAATTTAAATCATATACAATGTATGTCATTGTACAATACATATCTTTTATCTTTTGTAAAATGATGAAGGAAACTCTGGAAAGTCACATCGATCATCCTTTGACTGTATATAATAACAGTTTCTAATTGCATGTAATATTTGTACAAAATCTTGGATTTTGTCTATCAATATGGACTTCATTCACTATCCCTTTCGTTGGGAGTTCAATTAATGCACATATTTATGGGTTTTGTTTGAAAAGTCATGCAAACAAAGCGAGTTAAGATATGTTTTGAAGTGATGTTAACAGCATGTAACGTCCGAAACAAAATAGGGTATGTCATAACATAATGCAACTTTGCTACAATAAATTATAGATCACAATTCTCAAATTGTAGTTATTGTAGTACTAGGTACTTCATAATTTCACTAAAACCCTTAAAATTGTCTCTACTTTGGAGATCTGAACATAATTATAGATAAATCAAATTTACATGTACTGTAATGTATAATGTCATATATGGTTGATAGAAGACCCCTTTCTGTGCTATGAAGTTAATTTGACCATTTCAAAGAAGAATTTGGATAGATTTACATCTAAACATATACTTTCTGTATTTAAATATTCCAAAACAGCAAAGATTTAAACCACAACTGGTCATAGAAGTGTGAGAAACGGGTAAATGTTAACAATGTGTAACGTCCGAAACACATACAAGAATGAAATTTGAATTTTTTTTTGCAAGTGTCTTGCTCCAATTTTATATCATGTAAATATGTCCTATCATGTATTGTTTCCATACAATAATTTTGAACCAACAACAGTAACAAAAATTTGCATTATAAAAACTTCAAATTGCAAAATTCAAATTTTAAGGCTATTTTTCACTTTAAAATGACCTAAAAACTAAAATTTAAGAAACAGAAGCCCCCAAAATGGCACACATGATGTCAGAAGCCCACTTTAATTATTTGTATTATTTGTAATGCCATTTGGAATAGTAGGATTTTAGTATGGCAATGTGAAAATGTATCATATTTTTCTTTTAAATACAGGAAATCCTAAATGTTCATAGATATTTTGCAGAATTGGGGATAGATTAAGCCCAGATATTTATATTTCACGAAAATATAAGTTGTGTCAATGTTAAAAAAACATGTTTGAAGTTAGTTCACTTAATTTCAATTTTGACCATGTTGGTTGACACATTTGGCATCTTTAAAAAAACCAGTGCCATATTATATTTTTTACTTTCCATTATGTATCCTTTGTTGGCAAATACTCTCAATAAAGTGAATTTCAAACCAAACTTTCTGTTTAAGTAGTGTGCTGAAGAATAGACGATAACCTGTAACTTTGTAATTGGAGTTTGATGTCATAGAATTAATGCATCCTTGTAGAACGTAGGAACATCCTGGTTCTGTCTTGTTGAAGATAGAGACTGAAAACATTCATATATTGACAAAATATCCTTTTATCCCTTTTGACGCCCAACAACCATCAACAACCATCGCGCACAGATCCATACACAGTGGAGAAAGTCTGAGAGTTAGTAATCATGTCATTGTTTGTTTCATAGTTGGTGCTTGATGTCGTAGAATTGGACCCATTGTTGAAGGACGTAGCAGCGTCATGGTTCGGTGTCTTTAAAGATAAAGTAGGAGTATCCATACAGGGGGAAAAAATCCCTTTCCTTCTTAGATGCTAAATCTTTTTTTCAAGCCTTTACACACTGCAACTACTTCCATGAACAGTGTATAAGCTAAGAAGAAATAGCAATGCCCTGGTTTAGTCTAGTTGGAGATGAGCGACTAAATTTATTCAAACAGAGGGCAATGATCCCTTTCCCTTAATAGTGGCCACCTGTCTATAGTGGCCAGAAACAGTAATCCCCTGTAGAGAAAACACTGTTATGGAATCTGTCTATAGTGGTCACCTGTCTACAGTGGCCACTATTCTTGACTCCCTTGGGTGGTCACTATACACAGGTTTGACTGTACATACATGCCACAAGGCTCATCAAAGGGATTTACCACTCCATTGGATGGTCACTATACACAGGTTTGACTGTACATACATGCCACAAGGCTCATCAAAGGGATTTACCACTCCATTGGGTGGTCACTATACACAGGTTTGACTGCACATACATGCCACAAGGCTCATCAAAGGGATTTACCACTCCATTGGGTGGTCACTATACACAGGTTTGACTGTACATACATGCCACAAGGCTCATCAAAGGGATTTACCACTCCATTGGGTGGTCACTATACACAGGTTTGACTGTACATACATGCCACTAGGCTCATCAAAGGGATTTACCACAGACCCAGTTATTCTTGTCACTGTTTATTTTGCAGTTGGAGCTTGATGTCGTAGAATTGGATCCATCGCTGAAGGACGTAGCAGGGTCATGGTTCGGTCTCGTTGAAGATGAAAGGATGAGAGTGCACATTCAGGATGGACTGGACTTCATCAAGGGTGCAGCAGAAAAGGGTGTGTACATATTAATAATATAGCATAATAATGATATATAATAAGATTTATTTAGCGCCTAATATGATTGATAATCATGTCTAAGCTCTTTACAATTATATTATTACCCCGGTCATAGGATACAATGCAAGCCAGCACACATTGTGTGCACCATCACCACTCCCTGGGGAGCATTCCTTCCAAGCGGCTCATGGGTATTGAGAATGAGAAGATCCTTCAGATAAGGATTTTTGTAATGCATTTTAACAAACTACTATGCAGAAATATCTTAAGATGAAAGTTAAAGTCCTTCCCATGCCTATATTGGCACATAAATGTGGCATCTATATCAGATTTATTAGCTAATGAATTGGATATTGGCACCTTTTGTCTAAATATTTCATTGATTGAAATCTTACAATCATTTGTGTTTTGTAGAGAATTCCACACTCTACAATGCTGTGATCTTTGATGTCGACAGTAAAGATACCACTTTGGGGATGAGCTGCCCGCCCAAGGCATTCCTCGAATCCACTCTTCTTGATCAAGTCAAGAAATTACTTCAACCAAAACAAGGTAAACCTTACTTTAATCTTGGAGAAATTGTACATCGATTACTATACTTGTCCACAAAGACCACACAAGAAAATACAGATTAAACCAGAACGTCAATGACGTAGCGCTCATCCGGCATCTCGCAACATCAAATATCGCAAATTTCATGTGGTACACTTTTCAACTGGTCAAAAAATAAAAATGTGATGCCCTGGAAGGGACATAAAAATTAATTTGAAAAAAATTAGAGTGAACAAAATATAAATTTGACGCCCCATAAGGGACATGGGAAAAAAAATAATAACAAAAAATAAATAAATAAAAAAGAAAAAATGAAAAAAAAAAAAAAAAAAAAAATAATAATAAAAAAAATTTTAAAAAATAAATAAATAAATAAATGATAAAAATAAATAAATAAATAAATAAATAAATAAATAAAAAATTACCATAATTAATTAATGGAGAAAAATTTCAAAATTCTGTGTAGAAGTTTAGTGTACCAAAGTTAGCTCTACCAGATAAAGCAAACCAAATCAAAATCGGTCGAGAAATGAAGGAGAAGAAGCATTTTTTGTGATTTTTGGAATAAATTTGCATAAATTACCATAATTAATTAATGGAGAAAAATTTCAAAATTCTGTGTAGAAGTTTAGTGTACCAAAGTTAGCTCTACCAGATAAAGCAAACCAAATAAAAATCGGTCAAGAAATGAAGGAGAAGAAGCATTTTTTGTGATTTCGAATAAATTTGCATAAATTAGCATATATAATGAATTTCACGATTCTGTGTAGAAGTTTTAAATCCCCCTCCTAGCCCTATCTTATGAAACAATCAGAATCAAAATCGGTTGAAAAATAACGAAGAAGAAGCATTTTGAAAACTGTGGACGGACGGACGGACGGACGGACGACGGACGCCACGCCATGGCATAAGCTCATCGGGCCCTTCGGGCCGGATGAGCTAAAAAGTAGTAGTCGAACCTAGGGGGTGTTTCACAAAGATCCTAAGTTGAACTTAAGTTAGACTTAAACATTATGGAAAGCCGATAGTTTCTACAACAAATTGTTTTATAAGTCCTTTCTCAAAGGCATAAAATGTTAATTCTAATCATTAATATTTTCTATTATCAAGGATATTTCATGCTCTTGATGAAATATTTATGAAAAATCTCAAAACTCTTTGATTTTTTTGCTCTTTAATATTCTATTCTAAGGCTACACATGGCTTTCCATGATAGTTAGGTCCAACTTAGAGATAAGTTCAACTTGGAATGTTTGTGAACCACCCACCTTCGGCTCTAGTAACCACCTGAATATGAAGACCACTTTTATTGAGTCCCTAGGAGCCAAGTTAAATGTAAGTGAATCTGGCCACAAATTTAATCATGAAAAGTCATATCTTTCTCCAATTTGTGTGCTACAATAAACAGGATGTACCTGCCTCCTGAAAATAAATTTATATGAAATAACAATGTATTCATAATGCTAGTGTGATGGTTTTCTGGCAAATCATAAAACATGAAGTAGATTCTCCAAGACTCCATCAAGTTTGTGTGCCAGGCTAAACAGCATTTAAAGTCAAGATAACAAAGCAATATATTTGCTGCCATAATTTTATATAGAAAAAAGGTTTTGTTATTTTCTTCTATTTTATGTCATCCACAGGTGCGTTCATACTCAACTTTGTCTGTCGGGACGACCTTCTGAAGGAATCGGTTCTTGCAGACCTCCGTACGCAGTTCCCTTCAATTTACACCCTCCCCATAGAAGATGACGTTAATGAAATTCTCGTCTTACTTCCGGAAAAGACTGCCGATTCTGTGGAAATGCAGAGGCGGCAGTTTCGCGAGCGTGGAAAAACGATACAGAAGCAGGGCAGGTCGGCTACGTCGCGGTGGGATTTTGATCTCGCGGAACTCTTGGGTGAGCTGAAGATTCAGGATGAATGATGATTCAGTTTGAGATAAGAGGACGCGTGGTGCTGGTGACGATATCAAGGAGACGCTGCAGGGCAGGAACCATAGGTTGCTTTGGAAGTGAGGCAAATTGGCAACGTCGCAGTGGAATTTCCATCTCACGGAACTCTTTAAGATTCAGGATGATCGATGATTTGGTTTTAGATAGAAGGACGAGAGATGCTGGTGACAATATTGTAAAGGAGACGCGCAGCAGTGTTGCTAGAACGATAGGTTGCTTTGGAAGAGAGGTGAGGCAAATTGGCAACGTCGCAGTGGAATTTCCATCTCAGGGAACTCTTGAAGATTCAGGATGATCGATGATTTGGTTTTAGATAGAAGGACGAGAGATGCTGGTGACAATATTGTAAAGGAGACACGCAGCAGTGTTGCTAGAACGGGTTGCTTTGGAAGAGAGGTGAGGCAAATTGGCTACGTCGTAGTGGGATTTCCATCTCAGAGAACTCTTGAAGATTTAGGATGATGGATGATTTGGTTTGAGATGAAAGGACGTAGAGATGCTGGTGACAATATTGTAAAGGAGACGCAGCAATGTTACAAGAACCATAGGTTGCTTTGGATTCTAAATCAAGGCAAGTCAGCATGGCATTAGACTTGGATTTTGGTCTCTTTGGAACTCTTTGAGAATTAAAGATTCAGGATGATCGAAGATTTAGTTTGAGATAGAAGGACTAGGTTGCTTTAGAAACAAGGCAAGTCTGCTACATGGCTTCGGACTTGGCTTTCGATCTCGCCAAACTATTAGAGGAATTAAAGATTTGCTATGAACGATGATTCAGTTTGAGCAAGAAGGATTGGCGATCCTGTCAAAAAGCAGAAGCAGAAGAAGCAGTCAAAAAGTGGTCACTCAGGAGAGTGTCTCAGGAGCAAGGAATGCTAGCTTGCTTGCGACGAGGACTGATTCTCATCTCAACAAGCTCTTGGAGGAATTAGATCAGTGGCTCAAGAGTGAGAAACACAAAGATAGTATGTTTCTAAGATTGGGGGATTGTTACAAAAACATGTCCACAACGTCATGTTGGGATCTCACAGAAATCTTGCATGAATTCTATGAAGATTCAAAGTTTGAGATTCCGAGGCTAATAAAACTAAAAGCGTTGCAAAAACATGAGGTTCCAAAGTGTGGTATGTCTGCTATATCACAATGAGACTTTCAATTTGATCTCTCTTATTCTTTTTTCCTTGAAGAGTAAGAATTATGTGCAATACAGTCATATATTTCTCCATCAAATGAAAACTGTTTTTACTTTTTCATAACAATATTTACATTTGCATTTAATTTTTATTTCACCCTATTTTTACATACTACAAATTTTAAGATGTCAACAAAATTACGAAAGAAGAAATTTAGTTTGAATTCCAGATCAAAGATATTTAAAGGGGACCTCAACACAATGAACAAAACACAAGATTTTATGTTTTGGTACCGTTTTTTGGTATTAAATAGATGTCCAACACTTTGTAAAGGGTTGTGTAACTCATAAACAATGTAATTAAGCACCAAAACTTAAGGAACCTAACACAGCATTTATGACCGGCAATAGCAAAAACTGGCACTTGTCGGTAATTCATGTTTTGAAGAAATGGGCATTCTAAGTTCACACAATGTGTGTAAAAGACTTTGATTGTAAAATTGAAACAATCATATCTTCGCCAATTATTGACCAATTAGTTATAACAAAGCATCAAATGAAAGCTTGTGATGAGGCCTTTCTAATGGTTTGAAAATCTACATTTTGATTTTTACCGTCAAGTGCCAGGTTTTGCTATAGCCGGTCACATTTGGTTCCGTAAGCGCCAAACGTGGCGAGTGCGTACATTCCATACATGCTTATGTTTGGAGACAACAGAACATGTACAGTATGTCCTAGACAATAGACTAGTCTTCTACAGGCGCTTGAACATAATTTAGTATGGTATTGAGTTTTCTTTTTTTATGAATTTGTCTGGAAACCTACTGGTATTCTTCTGAACTTTTTGGTAGAATGTACTACTAAAAACTAGTACCTTTAATTTATAAGAATATTATTTTTGGGTGTTGGTTCCCTTTAACCTTTTGTAAAGCAGTGCAGTCTTGTCTCATGGTTTGTATTTTCAGTTGAGATTTACTCTTCATCAGTAACATGGGCGTCATTTTGATCATTCATTATTTTGGTTTAGGGGGAATGTCACATCGTATCCTCCCCTGGGATAAAGACGGAATTTCTGCATGTAACTTTGTAATATCTCAGTTCTGTCCGTGAGTTGCAGAAAGAGAATGATACAATCAATTGTAAGTTACAATTAATTGGACGTCAGATCATGTGTTCTAAATGTGCAAATCTGATTGGTTGAAATGCACACATTTTCTGACTTACAATTAATTGTAACGTACAATCGATTGTCTCTCTTTCTGAAACGGGTCCCTAAGGTTACAGGTATGCATGCTGCCAAAGTGTTTTTTTTCCAGCTTTTATGTATATATATCAAACCCTTTTTAGAGTCCATTATCTCAGATTGCTTTCAAATGTCAATGAAGGGACCTGCCATAACTTAAAAAGTGAATATAAACTCATCATCTCGCAACTAATTATGAAAAGAAATTATTAAAACAATATTTGAGAATGTATATGTGAATAAATCCGACTTTCTGGGAAAAGTGAGATTTTTTTTGTTTGGTCCTGCAAGAATGAACTTAACATTTTGAAAACAAAACAGAGCTAAATGTTATTTATGTTTGTATTAGTATTTATTCTTTCATGGATTTCACCATACGGATATATTACAAGTATGGATCGTAATTGAAATGTCTTTAATATTTCATCTCATAAAGCGTATATACACGATAAGACTGCAATTAGCCCTTACTTGTTCACAATATTTATCTCTTTAAACACATTAATTTTTGGTGCTTCCATTATATACAATGTGGTATGTCTGTATGAGCAAGCAGTAAAATGACAGTATTTACCCACAGACAAAATGTCAATGTTCATTTCACTGTTTTGAGGGCGATTAATTTGATTAGTCGCTGTTGATGATTTCAGAGAGGATGAGGAGGGGGTCTGTTTTCTTCTCCTCCCGCTGGTTGCCGTTCAGTGGGGGCAGGACGCTGTTGGGAACTGGGAGAACAAAAGTGAAGAGAGATGGCATATTAATAAAACAAATGATAATTGTGCACATGCATACAAAAAGAAAATATTTTGATGGCCCGATTATCCCTTCTAGATCCACAACCTTTACAAGAGTGATATGGTGTTGGTGGTGGTGCTGCTGATGACGATGGTGATTGTGATGATGATGATGATGATGGGGATGGTAATTATAATCATCATGATTTTGCAAACAATAGTTTCACATGCATAAATATAATATAGTTTTGAGTTTTCAACCATATACAAATTTAATTCAGCTTCAGATAGATTTATGTGTCACATGTATTTTCATTTTCAAACCGACCATGATGATGATGATGACGATGATGATGATGATATGGGTATAATAATAATAATAATATAGGATATTTATATTGTGCAATATCTACCTTTAAGGTGCTCAAAGCGCTTATTATTATCCCTGGTCATTTGGTACAGTTCAGACCCGCACAATGATATTGTACACATTCTCAACTCCCCGGGGAGCATACTAGCGGGCAACCCTATGGGTGCACCAAGCTAATTTTCACCAGACCAGGTACCCATTTATACACCTGGGTAGAGAGCAGCAATGTGGATTAAATGCCTTGCTGAAGGACAAAGGCAGTGGGCAGGGTTCGAACTCGGGGGTCTCACGATCAGAAAGCACGCGCTCTACCGATCTTGCCACACCACTCCACATGGTACTCCTCATACTCCGTATGGTAGTGGTGGTGATGGTGCTGATGATCATGATCATGATAGTGGTAGTGGTTATGATAGTGGTGGTGATGGTGATGGTACTGATGATAATAATTTTCCCCCAAACAATAAAACATACAAATAATACATTGTAAACATATCTTAATTAGCTTTAGATAGATAATGTGGTACAGTACATGCTGCAGTTGTTATTTGTTTGTTTGTTGTGGCTGTTTTGTTGTCCTTGCTGCTGTTTGTTGTTGTTTACCTATTCCAGCGACTGGTTCGGTATTCGGATTGCAGTTGTAGCGGGAAGGCAGTTTGTTGTTCTTCCACCTAGCCATCCGGACCGCCGGATCCTGATAGCTTTGTCGCGATGTGGAACTTGTCGAATACCGGATCTTGGGTGGTTTGCCTAAGTGAAAGAGAGGGGGGGGGGGGAGATGAGAGATGAAAAGAGAACGGAAGTGAAGAGTATGGTGGTTTATAGCGGACAAATACGATGCAAAGAGAGTGAGGAGGAGATATAGCCTAAAGGCCGGGGTGAGAATTAAAACAAACGGGATAGGTAGGCGAACAAATAATTAAATTATAGGGTTTAAATTCCAGAAGAATGAGATTGCTTATGGCTATATCAAAAACAAAATAATATTATAGCCGTATACTGTGCTAGAAAAGGTCAGAACGGGGCAGAGAAATAGAACACCCAAATTATTATATATTTGGGTTGGGTTGGGTTGGGTTGGGTGAGTAGGTTTTGGGGGACGACTGTCTAAGGGGCCTTGCAAAGTTAAAACATGAGATGGGCATGAGATTTGGAAGTGGGTGGGTGGCGGGTGGGTCCAGTGCCATATTGGATAAAAAAAATAAATAAATAAAAATGGAAAAAACCCAAAAATTAAGATTTAGTGTCAAAGACAGCACTTTACTCGTCTAAAATCATATGATTCCGAGTTTTCTGTCCATGTCGGAGATGGATTTCCCCCCAAACAAAGGTTTGGATAGGGGGGTGGATGGGTAGGGTGAGCTCCATCCAAATTCTGTTTGGATGTTTGGAATCCTTTTAACTTTGCAAGGCCCCTAAGATAAGCTACATGAATCACAGTAAAGAAGAGTATGTGTCAAATCGGCAATTGAAGGTCACATGGCCGTCATACTCAAATGATAAGGCGACAATTTTGTTTTTAAAAAAATGAAATAAATTACATTGTAGGCCATCGGTACATTTCAGACTAAATGTCATGGCTTGTTTATTTCCCGGCCGATTCTCTCAAACCTATTACGGATTATTCCTACTTTAACCTCCTGCAGTAAACAACTTTACCAGGATTTCATTGTCCTTTAATTTGAACACGGTGTTCATTTACCTCTCTCCAGTATATTGTCACGTTTCATCTCGTGTTTGCATGTCCAGTTCGTTTCCTCTGTGAAAGAAAAAAAAAGGTACACAGGTTATATAATAATTATTTTTATAATTATCATTATAATTATAATGATAATTATTATTATTATAATTATTATTATATATATATATATATATATGCATGACACAATTTTACATTTCCCAGTGTGATAAAAAAAACATGAAAAGAGAGATAAGTAATTATTACAATAATATAACGTTTACCTAACGCTTCAAATGTTTTGTGGGGGGTGGGGGTAATGAATGTTTCCCAATTCACATTACCTCTTTAAAAATGTTAGCATGTTCGTTCATTTTTTATGAAACAAAGCTCGTCACGTTTCATCCAAACATAATGATCCTACTATTTCGTGACTCGGTAAAAAGGAATTACTTACGCATGTGGGCAAACTTAATGTCGAAGTTTTTATGGATGAATGTCGCGGGCGGGCACCAGACGGTGTACGTCTATAAGAAAGATATCCAAAAGAAATACAAATAAAGAGAGAGAGACAAAATACCAAAGTAAAGACAAACCAAAACAAACATTTTTTGGTGTACATGAAATGCTGAACGATATTTACCCAACCAAGAAAAATGTGTCATTATCGAAATATTGCATACCATCGGTACACAAAAAAAATAGATGAAATAATATAATACCAGATGATCTCTAAGCCTAAACAAACCTAACATATAAGTTTGATGAAATGGACACTCGTCATAAACTTGACGGGACTAATAAATACATTATTATTAGTTATTTTTAATTTGTGTTGATGGGTTAGAATATGTTTGCTTTTGAATCATTATTTCTTCAAACTGCATAACAAAACACTTCGTTATATCGGAGATCTATAATAATTATGACGACCGTCGTCTGTATACAAACATTTTGCAAACACATTAAACAAAAATACGAGTAGGATATTTCATATCGACTTGCAAGATTTCAAGGAAAAGTCGGCCTAAACTCACCAAGTTGTCCTTGTTATACGGCGTCTGGTACATCAGACCGAGTGAGTGAGGGCAGCTGGAGCGATTGGGGGAGGAAACCCGAGGCAGTTTGTCTCGAATGTACGTAGGATCGGAAAAATCCGAAAAAGTTGTGGTTCGCGGTTTGCCATCCCTTCTGGTATAAACGTTGGCCATTCTACGAATTGTGTTGCATCGCTTTCACACCTTTAAAATATCTGTATTATAGCTATATTAATGTGTTTATAATAAAATTTAATTTAGAAGACATGAAAACTTTAGGTATATGAGTTTGTAATGTTCTTCGCCTATCTGCGTTCTCCAATGTGCGATGTGTACAATCAAAGACAATGCTCTAGCAACAAAGCAACGCGCGCCATTCATTGTTCTACGTCATAATGAAAAGTGCGCAATTTGCCAAACAATAATTATGCTGTAAAATTAAAACCATAGTTACGCATACATACAAATCTTATGTTGATTCAATTCAACACCGTAATTCTTACGAGTAGACCTTCATTTTTTTTTTTTTTTTTTTTTTTTTTTTTCATTTCATTTAATTTCATTTTCAACAGAAGTATAATTTACAGAATGATACACTGACAAAAAATATTCTTACAGAAGTCATGAAATACATAATATACACAATACAAGTCAGTAAAAAATAATAATTGTTGAAAATGGAGGGCGCTGCTAAAAAGCAAAGCTTGTAGTTTGCAGCGCCCTCAAGAGTTACTCTTACATTACCTTAAACTACTAGATGTACTAATACTACTACTACTACTACTACTACTACTACTACTTCTACTACTACTACTACTATTACTACTACTAGTAATAATAATAATACTACAAGAGAGTCTCTCCCCTATGATGATAAATTAAAAACAAATAAAAATGTATACCTACAACCAATGGAAACTACTACTTAGAATGAAACCAAAAAAGAAGGGGGAAAAAAAAGAAGAAAACAAAACAAAACAACAACAAAAACAAAAAAAACAAGGAGAAAGAAAAAGAAAATTTGGAGGTAAAGAGTTGTAGAGGAAAGAAAGTCAAAGACAATGACATAGAGAATATGAATCAGTAATCTCGCCAACCAAGGTAATTCGCAATGTCGACCAGGTCAGGGCACTAGTACACACTATATCATGTGAGTTCAATTCTATTTAATATAATATAATTTAATTAAATTTAATTGATTTATTTTTCATTTATATTATGAATGAGCCTAGTCTATTAAATACGAACATAATAAGTGTTGTTTTAGTTTAGTTTTAAACTGATTGAGGCTAGGGGAGTCTTTTATTAAATCATTCAAATTATTCCAAAACTTGGGACCACTAAATGTTATATTTGATTTCGCTAAGTGAGTTCTAATTAGAGGTAAATGATATGCTTCGGAATTACGCGTATTATAACGATGTATGGTGTTATTTTTAATAAACATATGCTTAAATGCGTCAGGTTGATTACCAATATTAAAGTTATACATAAATTGTCCTAATTGATAACTATAAAGATCTTGAATTTTGAGAATATTATTATCTTTAAAAAGTTCATTTGTGTGGGCTCGAAATGAGACATTAAAAATAACTCGCAGCGCTTTCTTTTGAAGAAGTAAAACTTTATCTAAATACGTAGAATGTGTGTTGCCCCATAAAAGTATTCCATAATTCAAGTAAGGTAATATTAGAGTATAATATAGCGTAATCAAAGTTGAAGTTGGAAAATAATATTTTAGTTTATTCAATACTCCAATATTTCGGGAAATCACTCGACTTATATTATTAATGTGGGGAGCCCAAGAAAGTTTGTCGTCTACAGTTACTCCAAGAAATTTGATTGTTATAACTTGTTCAATAATATAATTATTAAATACAATATTGTCGGGTAAATGCTTTATTGTATTACTAAATAGCATGTATAAGTGATAATTTATTTGCATTTATCCAATCATTTATTTTTTTCAATTCTAAATTCATATAGTTAACTAAAACATTTGGGTCAGAATGAGATAAAAATACATTAGAATCGTCAGCAAATAAAATAAATGAGAGGCATTCAGAGGAGTTCTGAAAGTCATTTATATATATAATAAATAGTAAAGGCCCAAGGAGGCTTCCTTGTGGGACGCCGCAGCTTAATGGTTGCGAATTAGATCTGTGGCTATTTAAAGAAACAAATTGCTCGCGGTTTGAGAGATAACTTTTGAACCAATCCAATGTCGTACCCCTTATTCCATAATGATGTAATTTATAAAAGAGTATATTATAATCAACAGTATCGAACGCCTTGGAGAAGTCTAGAAAAACTCCTATCGTGTGTGAATAATTATCTATGGCTTTATATACTTTATCAATAAATGTTAATAAAGCATGAGTTGTACTGTGTTTTTTTCTAAATCCAAATTGAAATTTAGAGAAAATTGTATTCCTATTCAAAAAGTCTAAAGTTCTAATATACATAATTTTTTCTAATAATTTAGAAAAGGTTGTTAATAATGATATTGGTCTATAGTTATTCATATCTGTTTTATCTCCCTTTTTATAAATTGGAATAACTTTGGCTATTTTCATACTATTAGGAACTACCCCGTGTATTAAAGATAAATTAAATATATGTACTAAGGGATCAACTATAAACATTATAATATTTTTTAACAGCACATTATCAATACCATCGTGTCCAGCGCTCTTTTTACTTTGCATTTGGTTTACTAAATCAATCAGTTCGGAGCGGACAATAGGGTTCAAAAATAATGAATTATTATTTGAGGGACCTAAATATTCAAAAAATTCTTTGTTTGCAGTTGGAATAGATTGAGCAAGGTTCTGGCCAATCTGCGAAAATGCGTATTAAATACGTTAGGAATCAGTTTATCATCATCAATTTCTACATTATTATAATTTATTTTAGTAATATTATGTTGTTGCTTCAAATTATTCATAGCGTTATTAATAATTCTCCACGTATTACGCATGTCATATTTAAACAAATTTAATTGATTCATATAATATTTCCTTTTTTCTGCGCGCAATATTTTAATTAATGTATTTTTATAAGTTGTATATTTTAAACGGGAAGTCTCGGTGCGTTTTAATTTGTTTATATAATATAAATTATTCTTTCGGTTTATAGACCGTAATAACGTTTTTGAAACCCAAGGAAGTCTGGTTTTTTTTTTATACTGCCCTAATTTAACTTTTGTTAAAGGAATAATTTTTTTATCCAGATATGAGTTCAAAGTTTGCATAAAGACCTCATATGATTGATTAGTATCTTCTATGTTATAAACTTCTGACCAATCTGCATCACTGAGAGCTTCCTTGAGTCTAGCTACATTTTCGGGGGTTGTTTTACGTTTACTTTCATTTCTTACTTTCCTATTATGTTTATGTTTAAAGGGAAATGTTGTATAAATGGGATAGTGATCGGATATGTCCGATAAAACTATACCCGACTCAGGTAGGGGAGTAATGTTACAAAATATATTATCAATGAGGGTTGCTGAGCGTTGAGTTACACGGGTAGGTTTTGAAATGAGGGGCAAGAAAGACGCAGTCAACATTATATTTAAGAAATCTTGAGGAATATTTAGTGTATTACATTGTGATAAATCTATATTAAAGTCTCCAACAAAATAGCACTCCTTGTTTCTTAAAGCGGGTGAATTAATTAAATCTTGCATATATACCATAAACTTTTAAAGTCATTTATATTAGAGTTTGGGGGTCTATAAATTACTCCAATTAGTATATTTTTGTCATCCCCTTGTTTAATTTCTATAAATAAAGATTCAACAAACTCTGTCATAGAGTTTAAATCATTATGAATAAAATAATCAAGATTTTGTTTAATATAGAAACCAACCCCACCACCTGTTCTATTCAATCTACTATTATCTATGAAATCATATCCTGAAAGGGCGTATAATGTGTTTGTGCCATAAGATAGCCAAGTTTCCGTAAGTCCAATGACTGAAAAGCCATTCTGTGAAGAGCCCTCTAAGAGTACACGAAAATTTTCAAAGTTTTTATTAATACTTCCATATATTTAAATGAAGAAGAGAAAATGTATCTTCTAATTGTTCTAACGATTTAAATTGTTGTTCTGTTATATATTTAGAGGAAGGATATTGTATAACATTGCCATTATTAAAATCAGTATCATTTATGAGCTCATTAATTTCTTCGGCAACATTACTATCAAAATCAAAGTTGTTTCTTCTTTGTTGTGTATCAGAATCATCATAAAATAAATCAAAAAGCTCATCTTCATTCAATAAATTAAAAGCAAAGTCATTAGATTGTGTCATTAAAACAATTTAAAGTATGCGTATGTGCATGAGCATGACCGTCGCCCTGATCCGGAGAAACCTGCGAGTATACCTGCATAGCGAAAACACGGGACCCAAAGAGGAATGACAATGAATAGAAACAGAAACAGAAACAGAGGATAGGATTAGACATGAGGAAGAGTGAGGAATGGTATACAGTACGAGAAAGGATACAATTACAGGAGCTTACAGACATACAAGAACATGAATACAAAACACTAAACATTACACGAGAACAACAACAACAATAGTCCATGGCGCGGAAATCGTCCATGGAATCAGTGAGACTTGGATTAAGCCTCCCTGTTGGTCGAAAGAACGACATGATGAATGTGGGGATCATCATAGAGCTGTGGTAGATTCCCATGAGTTAAGTCAGTGTAAAGAATCGTATATACACCAGAAAGAGGAGTGAATGATTTGGAAGCGAGTATTGCGGAAAAGTTGAATAATGGCCTGTATAGCCAGTTATCGGAGCGTAAAGTGATGGACATATGGGGGGGGGAGGGGGGGGGGGGGGGGACAGACCGAAGAATAAACACCATTACATGAGTAAAGAAGTCATATAAATTGTGATTGGTTTAAAGTGTATACAGTAATTTGCATGAATATAAAAAGTAAGTGTAATACAATCTGAGTCTTTAGGCAAATTATAATAAATAAATATCTATAGTCAGTTAATAAACGAACAATACTTGATATTAAATGGTGATTTTGCGATTATTATAATAATACAAATTCCATTCAAAATACTGATTGTAATAAAGTTTAAATTATAATAATCATAGATGAGAGTACCGAAGGGGCAATATCAAATATTCAAAATGTAGAATGCATCATGCAACATACTAATAAAAAATAGTGCATAGAATAAGCAAATTCCTATACGAGCATTACGTGAATAAACTTTAAAAAAAAAAAAATAAAAAAAAACTATCACAAAACGACTTATAGGTCACCTTTGAGTTAGAAATGGGGAACAAAAACACAAATGTAACAAAAACTTAAACAAAGAGACAACCGTGTATTGATTCACGTGAATTGACCATTATATTCTAAAAGTTGAGATAGGACAAAAGATAACATAATAGATTGACTCCAACTCTTTTAATTTCTTTGGATCTACTCTTCATCAAAGATAAAGAGAGAGAGAGAGAAAAAGAAAAAAAAAAGTCTATGCAATTCAACTAGGCTGTCCAAAGGTATAAGCTAGGGAGGGAAGAGGATTACATTAGTATAACACAAGCCTAAATGGGTCATTTCTTGTTTGCGAAGTACTATTATATAGGAACAGAATACAAAAAAGTAGTTTACATTTATGAGTGAATCAAGCGATAACACGTTCTATGTAAAGAACAACGTAATCACAGTAAGGGTGAGTTGACCAAAGTGTGTCATCAATACAATTCACATAAACTGTCAAAAAAGTTTAAGCTATGAATGGAGGAGGATTAGATTGGGTAAAATACAAGCCTAGATGGGTCATTAACTTGTTTTCAAAATAAGGTTATTCTTGTTACTTTCGAGGACTTTGTGCGCCCAGTCACTAAAAAGAAATGCAACTCTGAATACTACGGTCATTATATCAATAAAAGAAAAAGCCCATGTTACGCACATAAATTAGCTAACAAATCAGGTCCTTCGCGGCGGAGGGAATGCGATTATGTAGGCTATGTGAAAAAAGGGAGTTTTACGTTAATCAGTGAATCAAGCAAAACATCTTTCTATTTTAACATCGTAAGGACGAATTGACCTAAATGAGTACTTTAAAGTAAATAACACAACTTGTACACTTCAGGAATAAAGTGTATATTTTAGTATAAAAATGAAAAAACATGATTATGTTCCTTGAGCGAGGTAGAACGTATTTCATAATTATGAGCTGGTTCTTTGGCTGTTATTAGAAACATCTAAATATAGGAGAAGATCATAATAACATTAATTTATACAAATCATGTATATACTTTTATCATATGTACATTTTTATTATTTTAGAGAATAAAATGCATACCAAAGATGCCATACTTGGACACCGATGTGATATAATAATTGTCAGATATTGAGAGACGCTACATAATTTCACAGATATAATTCCGGACTAAAGATGTATAGAGTTTTGGTTCACAATAAAGTTAATGTCAGACGTATAGAGTTTTGGTTCACAATAAAGTTAATGTCAGACGAACTTGCCTTTGTTTCAGATGATATGATTATTCGGTCCAGGTGTTCCATGGGGCATAGGGGGCACCTGCTGGCACCTTCTTCCTCGTTTGAAGAAGAACCTTTGCCCCGTTTACTTTAATTCTGGTGGATAGGTTCTGCTCCCGTCGTAGCTGGTATGCGACCCCCGCCAGGCGGGATCGTTCGCGCTTCAGCTTGGCGGGCAAGTCTGTACGTATGCTAACGCGGCGGAGGGTGGGATCGCGGTCTGCTGGCTCAGGCGTGGCTTGCTGCCCAAACCCTCTGGCCCTTGGTCGGCGGAGCTCACCCTCGTACGCGTGGAGAAGTCGATCCCGGTCCGTCATGGAGCCGAAACGGATGATGATAGGATCTGGGGCGGCCTCCCTCTGTCCTGGTTGTTGATGGTTACCCTGTCTCGATGTCGGCAACCGGTGTGCGTTGACGATGGGAATCTCAGCAGCTTCTTCGGAGGTGACGTTCAGGAAGCGGCTGATTATGTCCCGCGAAGTCGACATCACGTCCTCTTCTCGGGTGTGTGGAATGCCGTAGAATAGGAGATTTTGCTTACGGTTGTGGATTTCGAGTATGAGAAGTTTATCCTCAAGCTCCTCTGTCGCTTTTTGTAGTTTATCTTGAATTTTTGGCAATTCCTCCTTTTCGATAGAGATCTTGTCTGCTGTGAAGCTCGCGCTTGTTTCAAGGTCGGCCACTTTTTGTTTAGTGTCCAACAAGTCTCGCTTAATCGTGCTCAATTCAATAAGTGCGTGGTCCAGCTTAGTGTTAAGTTGTAACGAGAGGTTCGAAAACAAACTTTTGAGCTCACCAATTGCCGCTGTAAATGTCTCGTTGTCAACGCCCGAGCTAGTGGCGTGAGCGGAGCGGGCAGTCGGGGTGTCAGACTGCTTTAGTGCGGCGTTCGGACCTTTAATGTTCTGTAACTTTGGCGTTTTTGGACTCGGCGTCGAGTTATAGAAGGCATCGTTGAGCTGGTAGATTTTGATCTCTTCTGTGGCGGTTGGTTTCTCAGATTATAGGCGTTCATCCCTTTTAGTTGACGATTGTTGAAGGCTTCCACTTAAGTATTCATATGACCGGTGTTTATAATATATCACATATCACGGTGTACATATATCACATTATCTCGAGTTGGCGGGAGCTACCACAGAAGTGCGTGCGTACGCTACGGTGTCATTATCATTGATGAGTAGACACATGGAAGTATGCGAAGGAAGAACACCTTTTTGAATACATTGCTATAACATTATAGTGATAATTGCATTCATATTCAAACATGTGCTTAAAGCATAACAAATCCAGTTCAAAGATCTTATATTAAAATGTAAAAGAATTAGTATTATAATAGTAGATTGGTCAGCTGAACCTTTGTCAACAGTGCGTATCATAGCGAATATGATCTGCATAATATATTAGGCCCATATTAGGTCCCACTCGCCTCTACTCGGCAAATCCCCCAAAATCGTGAAAAGTGTCTATATAATTGTGTTTCTTAAGAAAAGCTTCGCCAGTGTTTTTACATCTACCGTAGATAACTACATGTAATTGTACGGGGAAATAAAACATTGATTAGGATTATAATACCCGGAGTATAAAGCAAATATTGTTCACTCAGGAAGCAGTAGGGTGGCGTTAACGGAATGAATGGGAAGGGGGGGGGGGGGGGGGGAGCACACGAAGTGTGATGGTACACACAAAATATAATTTCCTTATTTATCCCCTCACAAAGTTTCTCTTTATGTTTGTTATTGTTTTGTCAACTATGCCACTGACTAGACGGAAGAGTAAGAGGGCAGAGACTAGAGAGTGATATATAATATTCTGTATAAAAAAAAAGGAGTTAAATGTTAATGTAGTATGTTTACATCTACCGTAGATCTTAAGAAGGCTGCATATAAATGGTATCACAATGTCGATCACTTGTAAATAACATTCTGGCATACAAGCCCTTACAAGTGTAAGGGTGTGAGGACTAAAGGGACTTAGTAACATTGTCCAAATCCTCAAAATCCAATTAGAATTCTAGCGGTTCCCTCATACCTTGTTGTATTCGTATTAACAATAAAAGCATGGGACAGGTTTCCGTTTTTCAAATTTCCCTTTCGTTAAAAAGATATTTACGATTGAAGTGTTCAGATGTTAAATTAAAAGTTAGTGCACTGAGTATAGTGAATATCACTTTGCATTTTTGCTCATTGCTCGGCCATAAAACGTCCATTTAACTTTAAATGTTCACACAACGCCCAGTGGACATATCAGATAACACACATCACTTTTTGCACATGTCAACAAAGAAAATCTGTGCAAATATAAGGAAATACATAAAGTGATCCAAATGACGTCACACTTCCAGTCGTAAGGCCTTACGACCGGTGAATCGTGGCAAAATCGTATAGTGTGCGGCGGGCTTTACATGCACCAAAAAATACCCACACACATGCACACATCCACATGCATATATTATGTACATGACATCCTTTCTAACACTAAATGAAATCATTTATGGAAAGTTCAGGAAAGTTCATAATCACTTTTAAATCCCCATCACTCTTTTCTTAATTGTCATCTTAATTAAATTTTAGGGAAAGAATACTCGGTATTTCAGCTCAATTGGTACCATTTGCAGGTTACATGTAGGCGCCTTTGAATGTTTGAACAGATAAATGGTGCCATACAAGTGCTGTGGATCATCATCATGATAAGTGCTTGACTGAAAGAAAAATTGAACTACATGTATCCGATGACAGAGGTAATAATATTTGCCGTTGGTCTCTAGCTCTAGAACAGTCAAAGTCATGAAGCTCTGAAGAGGCTAACCTGGGTATTGTTGTTGTTGTTGTTGACTGCTGTGTGTGTGTGTGTGTGTGTGTGTGTGTGTGCGTGTGTGTGTGTGTGTGTGTGTGTGTGTGTGTGTGTGAGTGAAATGTATGTTGATGATAATGGGTTAATTAATTCTGTAAAGTCTTGTATAACGTACAAGGGTCTTATTGATTGCATGTTAACTAGTGGCCTAGGTTCTTCTGCCCGCTGTCTGCAGTAAAGTATGACATGGATTTAACCAATTTGGCGTCATAACCAACTGAAACGGCAGGAAGCGAATAATGGGTGTGAACTTAGGGGCGGAGCCTTGTCATCACGTCATCACATAACAGTCCACGAGTGAACAAGCAAATAAAACAGCCCCTATAATGACGAGTGTGTGAAACAACTAGTACTACCACCCATTTGAAGTATTTGAATTTTAACATAATTTTAACACAATGCACACACACACGCACACACGCACACACACACACACACACACACACACACACACACACACACGCACACACGCACACACACACACACACACACACAAACACACATACACACACACATACGTGCACATACAAAATGCACATTTCCACAAGTATATTGTATGTATTCTGAGACAAAACTTTTGTCTCAAGTGTTCTTTGACCAGTTATAAATAAAAACAAAAAAGACAACAAATTCATTCAAAGTAAGCGGTGTAAATATGTATTCACAAATAAGGTCAAATTCAAGAATTATTGTACAATTGCGAAATATAGAACATCTGAAAAAGATTTACATTGTGAAAGCCAAAACTGAAACAGTCAAAAACACAGAGATATTCTTGTTAAATATTTTACTTTTTACACACTTATTTACAAGCACAGTTATATTAATTGCAACTGTTTTAAATACTTGTGGACGGTAGACAGTTTATAAAGACAAATGTAAACATTTTTTAATTAAACAGATTATTTAACAGATAGACTTAGGCCAGCCTCTAATTTTAAAAGTTTGCTTAATATATATGACATTAATATTATAGAAGACAATATTTTGCACAAAGTTGAAAAGTGAAGACAAAAATATGGCATGAATGAAAGACTTGTGAATGGTGTAATACATTCAATAGACACAGTGAAATTTAAAACTAGGTGAAATTGTGGTGGTTGGTTTAAGAATATATTGATATAAGATTTACAATTATTCAGTAAAAATATCACTCAGCAGATAAAATCAGCCTTATTTAAAAATGTGATATACAGGTTTCAGTGATGATAAAAAAGTATTAATCGTGAAAAATAGTGGACAAAATCAAAATACAAAATATGGAAATGGTGGTAGGTAAAGATATATGCAGACAAGATGTACAATTATTTAGTACAAGAGTATTATTCAGCAGAAATAAACAGCCTCAATTGAGAAGGTGAAATAAACAGCCTCAAATTGAGAAGGTGAAATAAACAGCCTCAATTGAGAAGGTGAAATAAAGGTTTCAGTGGATATAAGACACTATTTTCACAAAATATGGTAGCCCGAAAAAATACTGACAAAATAGGTGAAATAGTGGTCAGTAAAGATATATAAAGACAAGATTTACAATTATCCAGTAAAAACATTATTCAGCAAATAAAAGCAGCCTCATTTGAAATGGTGGTATAAAGATATCAGTGATAAAATGGCAGCATTTGCACAAAATAGTAAATTGAAGTAAAATACAAGACATACATTACGTTCGTAATACTTGAATAGTCAAGGTGAAAATGTAAAACGTGAGGAAAAAAATAGTATTTGAAATGTACATTACATTTAGTGCAATAATTCGTACACAGTTAATAGAAACGTTGTTCAGCAGATAAAATTAATAGCCTCATTTGAAAGTCAATATTAAAATGATGCAGATTTATAAAATACAGTGAAAGAGGAAATAATGTAATCGTCGAGACAAATATGTTTTAAAGTCAGTTGATTTTAAAAAATTGATATTCTAAGCAGATGTAATAATCAGAATACAACATTTCGACAGGATGAAAGGTTGATAAAGATTTCTGCAAGACAGTGAATGAGGTAATACTTCGAGAGACAATTACCTGGAATACTGAATATCAGTCAATTTCAAAATAAAAATGATATTGAGTCAAGTTGTAATTGGTAGAATACAGCATTTTGACAAGATCAGAATTCGATATAAATATTTTATGAAAAATTTGATATGGTTGAAAGTTGACAAATTATGATTCATGAAAGACTGAATGAGGTACCAGATGAATGATGGAAATCAGTAAATTTGAACAATATTTTATTGTATACAGATGTAATTAATAGAAGACAATATTTGGACACGGCTTAAAATTCATGAAGATTTATGAAAGGCTGTGAACAAAGAAATACTGAATATTGGAAACCAGTCAGTTTGGATACAATATCAAATAGAGATGTAATTGATAGAAGACAATTTGTGGAATTTTATTAACATTGATAAAGATTTATGAAAGACTGAACAAGGAAATACTTTGATAGACAGATGAATACTGTATTGGAAATTAGTCAGTTTGATAGAAATATATCATAAG
This sequence comes from Echinarachnius parma, assembly GCA_037951105.1. NCBI lineage: Eukaryota > Metazoa > Echinodermata > Echinoidea > Clypeasteroida > Echinarachniidae > Echinarachnius > Echinarachnius parma. The sequence continues at coordinate 20,310 of JBAMJV010004832.1, read as the reverse complement.
TACAATGCAATACTTGCACAAAGTGGAAAAACTGTGAAAGGCCATTTGAATGCTGTTATTCTTTATAGACAAGGTGAAAAAGATATCAGACTCACTTTGAATTAAGGAGATTCGGTTTAAAGATATCCTACGCACAAAATTGAACATTGTGAAAGATATATGAAAGGCCGATGAAGAAGGTGTGTGCATACATTATACATGATGAACGATAGTAATTACAAAAGGTGGAAAATCAAAACAATATTATGATGAAAGGCATATTATATAAAGGTGATGAATTTAAAGACGAGGCAATGAGTGGAAAATATATGAGGCTGGAGGAAGTGTGAATATGATAAATACTTTAGTAAAAAATGAAGGTTTTAAAGTAAACAGGCTGATTTCTGATTCAGTGGCATATTCAAGTTTATACACATAATTTGCCTGATGACTTTGAGCCAGGCTAATCAATAAACATGTTCCTACTAAACACAACGCATCATTAGGGTATAAACCTTGCATACATTAGTTGCTGCTATGTCAGGCCAAGCTAAGGCAAGTTTTCAGATTGCCACGATCATGCTTTGTTTAATTAGGATATATGCATACAAAATGAATATGTCAGTGAATTTGTCTTTTGAACAATCTTTCTGAACTAGTAGACACAGAATGTCTCAATTCTATACATTTTTTTCTGCACACTATTTTATGAAACCTAAACTTTAAGTGACATAAAGTCAGTAGCCTCGTACTACCATTCTTCTAATGGTGCTGGAAAAAGCAATCCTTAGCAATATTCAGCCTCTGAAATTCAGCTGGAAATGTTAAGAACATTCTATCATTCAGAAATAATGTTTATACAATGTGAAAGGCATTATCATATTCAACAAATGAATTATAACATGAATTAGAATGACATAAAATCAACAAAAATCATTACATTATCACACAAAATTATGCACAAGATATGAAATATTAAAGTGATTTTGTTGTCAGCTGTATGATTTAAAGTAGAACAGCTCTTAAATCCCATGAGCCTTAAAAAAACTGCTAGTCATACACAAATATACTCTCCAAGAAATGACATAAGCTTAATGTTAAAATGCTTTGAATGCATTAAATCAATGCAACTGTTTAGGTGGGTTTGATTTAATCAATATTAAAACAAATCTTGATATTTGTCCAATTTTCCAGGTATGATATGAAAATTAAGTCTTTAAAACGTTTTTTTTTTATGTGCATGACATTCACAAAACTGCAATAAAACCCAATTAATGTTAATATGAGTAAAAGTGTCATACACATCTTAAAATGAATGTAAAATGTTACAACATATATAAAAACAATATAATAACAATATATAAACAAGTTGCATATTAATCACATCAAATCCATGTACGCTCTATATTTTCACATCATTTAGTTGTTAAAGTTAACTTCAAAATTAAAGGTAACGTTGAGTATTGGTCAAACTTAACTTTAGTAACCAAAACCTGCACGATTACGGTACAAACTAATAGTTATAACTTCACCATGCTCGTGAGTATACACAATTACAAATGAAAAAGTAAAACCCCTGTTATCATTAAAAAGAGCCGTTACAACTCAAGTGTCAAATTAACTTTAGAGAGAAGCGCTAGCATTCTAGGTCCTCCTAATACGAGACTGTAATGCGCGGTAATAGTTACCGCGCATATTCATGTGTATCGCAAGCGCCGTTCGCCTTTCGCATCGGAGGACCTAGAACGCTTGCGCCTCGCGCTAGCGTTCTCTAAAAAGTGATGGCCGGACGTCAATCACTTTTATAAATATTTTGAAAGCAAATTTCACAACAATTAGAGCATTTGAATGGGAATTATTATTATTTCCCATGTTTTTTTCGATGATCTTTCATATGGAATTGAAATCAACCAAATCCGTTACAATTAATTTGGGGGGGGGGGCACTTTGGAAATTACCAATACTCAACGTTACCTTTAAATCAAAATACAACATAATATTTTAACATTTTACAAAGTTTACCAGCCACACAGATTTTACAATGTGAAGGTGATATATACATGTACAGCTAGAACACACTATATAATAGAATAGAATCAAATACTTATAACAGTTGTTATTATCTGATACAAAGATGTATAAAGAACATGGTATATTAAAAATAGGGGACAAAATAAACAGCCCTATTTTTCAATTTCCTACATTGAACAGAAGCTCTGCAAAGCATCTGGCATCAAAATAAAAAGAGAATGATAATGACATTAAAACAAATCATAATGGTCTATTTATTCAGTGACAAGACTGCTATTCAAGCTAGCCCCCCTGTATAACAATTATTGTTATCATTAGCCCATAACATTCTATTTACGCCAAGCATCACACTAAAGGGTACTGTGTAGTTATACCATTCTTAATGATATATTAGTAATGACCCACCTGGGTATTGAACCTAGGGCCCCTTGTTTAGGAGTCCGATGCTCAACCACTGAGCCATCACGCCAGGGCCCCTTTGCAGAAAGAGTTACGATCGATTGTAAAGATGCAAATTAATTGCAAAGTCAGAAAATAATTATGCACATTTGAACCAATCAGATTCGCGCATTTAGTCACATGTTCTGACTCGCAATTAATTGCAACTATATTTATGCAACGGGGCCAGGTCTGGTATGAAAGCGCTGCTGTATACTTGCAGAAATGGTGGGCCTACAATCCTGATTATACATGTATAACACTGCATCTTTATCTAAGAGGCGGTACACAATGGGAGTTGTCCATTTTACTCCAAAATGTAGTCTCATACATATAATCCATATACCACATTTTACAGCACATATTATTGACGATTATCACACACACTACAACTCCTCTGGTATTTGGAACGCCAGATCATTGAACAATAAAACCCACATGTTGTGTGATCTTGTGATCAATGATCAAATAGACATAGCAGCTGTAACAGAGACATGGTTCACGGGGGATGATCGCGACAACATTCCCTTAGCTCACATCTCATCCACCCTTCAGAACTATGAAATACATCATCACCCAAGAGTAGGTCGTGCTGGAGGCGGAGTTGCCATCTTCATCAAGCAGTCTTTTCAGGTCAAGAGATTTGAAACAACCGCAGTCTTCACGTCGTTTGAACATATTGATGTTCTTATCACTTCTCACCGACAAGTTCCACTACGTCTCACAGTCTTATACAGGCCACAGCGAACCATTTCTGGACAATCAACAGATCAGACCTTCCTCCTTGAATTCGCTACGTTTATGGAACAGCTGGTATCTTCACCACATCAGTTAATGATCGTCGGTGACTTTAACTATCACCTAGACTCTGCAACAAACTCAAGTGCTGTTAATTTTGTGAACGTCATCTCATCACTCAATCTTCAGCAGCATGTCCGACTACCGACTCATAACAGCGGACACACTTTGGATCTGATCCTTACACGAGCAAACGACACGTTCATTTACAACGTATCATCTACAAACTATCTTCCATCTGACCATGTTGCCGTTCTGTGCTCCATGAACATTCGTAAACCCAGGCCAAAGAAGATTACGATCAGAACCAGAAAAATACGGAACATTGATATTGATGAGTTTCGTCAAGACATCATCTCATCTTCATTATACACTTTCTCGTCAGACAACATCAACGAACATGTTCGCCACTTTGAGGATACCCTTTCCCGTCTTTTGGACAAACATGCTCCTGAAGTTACACGCACCGTCACAAGTAGACCTGAATCCCCGTGGTACAGTGATGATCTCCGTCAGCTCAAGCGTGATCTTCGAGCCCTGGAGCGAAAGGCATTTCCTCATGGGTTAGAGATAGATCGTCAGAACTTTCGGAAAGCAGCTCATCGTTATTGCAATCAGCTTGAATCTGCAAAGAACAACTACCACCGTGATCAGCTTAAAGACTGCACACCACGTGAACTCTTCAAAAAAGTCGAACAGTTAACACGACCTGCCTCTTCAGTTCTTCCAGACGCTGATATCGCTCATGACTCACTAGCTGAATCCTTTGCTGATTACTTCACGGAAAAAATAGAAAATATCACACGTCAACTTGCATCACTAGACCCAGGTGCCAGTAATTTCGGTCCAGATGAAGAAACATGTAGGTCACCGTTTCAAAATTTTAGACCAGTTACTGTTCAGGAAGTACGTCGAGTAATTGTACAATCCAACTCTACCTCTTGCGACCTAGATCCAATTCCAACCCATCTTTTGAAGAAATTATTAGACGAATTGGTACCAATTATGACCAACATTGTGAATGATTCCTTTGCAAAGGGACGTTTCCCGGATAATTTTAAGTTTGCCAATATTCGACCTAAACTTAAAGGAAATTCATTGAATAAAGACGACTTGAAAAATTATCGTCCAATAGCTAATTTGAAATTTTTTGCAAAAATTCTAGAAAAACTTGCGGCATCCCAGTTGCAAGGTTATCTTCAGGAAAATAATTTATACCCTAAATTTCAGTCAGGTTATCGTCAGTTTTATGGTGTTGAAACAGCTCTTCTTAGGAGTTACAAATGACATGCTAATTACATTGGATAAGGGTGAAGAAGCAATTCTTATATTGTTAGATTTTTCAGCTGCTTTTGACCTCATACGGCATGATATTCTCCTGACACGATTACAAAACAAATTTGGAATATGTGGCCAGGTACTAAAGTGGTTTGAATCTTACTTGTTAGACCGAAGTCATAGTGTGGTCATAGGTGGTGAACAATCATTATCTCACTCTATTAACCAGGGAGTCCCTCAAGGATCTGTACTTGGGCCGATCTTATTTACACTTTACACTGCTCCATTGGAATCACTTATAGATACGTATAATGTGCAAAAAATGTTCTATGCTGACGATACACAGCTGTATGTTTCATTTAAAAAGTCAAGTGATTTTGATTCAGCCAAAGAAATTTTGCCTTGCATCCAGGCTATCAAGGAATGGTCCCAAGTGAATAACCTCAAACTTAACAGTAGTAAAACAGAAAATCTCCATATTTCCTCACGGTTCCGAGAGACAGAACCTATTAACTCCCTAAATATTAATGGGGAGCTAGTCCATGCAAGTCAATCTTGTAGAAATCTGGGAGTGATCTTTGATTCTCAATTGACATTCGAGAATTTTATAACTCGTAAATGTCGCGCTGCTTCGTATGCTTTATATAAAATTGGTAAAATACGTCATTATTTGGATAGGCACACAACTGAAAAACTAGTTCATGCATTTGTCTTATGCCATATTGACTTTTGCAATAGCCTCATATTTGGTTTGCCACAACAACAAACTAGAAAATTGCAAATTCTTCAAAATGCAGCGGCAAGACTTACGACTAGAACTCGAAAATATGATTCAATCACCCCTGTCTTACGAAACTTGCATTGGCTTCCTGTTCATAATCGCATATTATTTAAACTACTTGTCTTTGCCTTTGAATGCTTCCATGGAGTAGCCCCTGAATATTTGTCCGAGTTATTAATTTCATACAAACCAACTCGTAGCTTAAGATCAAGCGGGAAAAATTTGTTTGTTGTTCCTTTAATGACGACCAAATCATATGGTGAACGCTCTTTTGTATACGCCGCTCCAGTCTTATGGAACGCACTCCCAAATGATCTCCGGAATATTAGTGACTTAGACAAGTTTAAGGCTGCTCTTAAGAAGCATTTGTTCAATAGTTGATTTTTCATGTTCATGAACCCAGTGTCCAACACCATTATGTATTTTCTTTGCTGTTAAGTGATTCTATAGTCTGTGCTTTTGTTTGTCTTTCTTGTTTTAAGCGCATAGGGACATGCCTTGGCTATGTGTTATGCGCTATAAAAGAACTGAATATTATTATTATTATTATTATTATCAACAACAGTTATTGTGAGAGTTAAATGTACCAAATTTGGACATTAAATTACCATAACATGACCCTAGCTATCACAGAAACATATATACACAATAAGCTAAATTTGCTGATTATTCTAATTCTAAATCCTGTTAAAGCTAGAGCGTATCATAAAGACATAGCACAAGTTTTTTGTATCGCATATAAAACAGTGCTGGTTGTAGTCCATTAACTGAATCTGTATCAATCAATAGTATGTATTGAAGCTTATTGTGAAATCATGACAAATTTGATCATTGTTTGTTCCATTTTACAAGATCAAAATTATAGTGTATCTTTTCTTGTTTTACATTACACACACAATGCACTCATTAAAACACAGAACTCATTTCATCTACATTATATTACGTTATCTTATTATCTTATATTACATTATCTTATTACTTAAACCTGAAATACAATTGTCTCAAGTCAGGCAGGAGCCGGGTTATAATCTTTGTTTGTCAAATGTTTAACTCACGCTGACTATATCTGTAAGGTTAGCCTCTTATTATATGTACACCAAGTCTTTACTAACTTGCTATATAATATACACTAGGAGTTTGTGTAATACTTGATAGATTTATCATATTTGTGCATGTCCAATGTATTCCTTTAATTGGCTCATGATGCAATTGTTGGAATGACTGATGAACACTGTGGTGCGCCAATTGTAATCTTTAAAATGACACTGACTATGTACAAATATATATCTACAAATTAGTCATAGGATTAGCCTCTTATTATATGTACACCAAATCTTTACTAACTTTCTATATATACAATAGGAGTTTATATAATACTTGATAGATTTATCATATTTGTGCATGTCCAATTTGTTCCTTTGGCTCACGATGCAATTGTTGGAATGACTAATAAACACTGTGGTGCGTCAATTGTAATCTTCAAAATGTCACTATGTACAAATTGATATATATCTACAAATTATTCATACATACATGTACAATGTACTGTACATGTAGAAGGTTAACTTTAGTCTATCGCTGTAAATATATAATATATATCTTCATCACTTTTGTTTGTGGAAGTGTAACTGTAGTCTGTACCCTCTCCCATAGTATGTAACCTCTCCCATATTAATCGCCATTACTTCCTCTTAACATACAACCAAAATTTGTATAATATGTATAAGATTCATCGTCTTAGCACTAGTCCAATTTTTTTCTTCACCTTGCCCACAATGTGGTTTTATCCTGCATAACAATTCCTACAAACTCGGTTGACTTTTTACACATTCCAAGTTTCGTATAAATCATGGACGATTTTAATCTTCTTTAATCTTTCTTTCCAATGATATTTACAAGTGGCTAGTTCGCTACCCCTCTCCATTCCTTCAAAACTCAACAGTACAGTTGACTTGCTCCGCTTTCTATGAAAAAAGTTTTCTACAAAACCTAGGGTTTTAATCATCTTTATTTTACCAACGTTCTCTTACAGCCAACAGTGACCACAATCGGCTATAAATGTAACTATAACTACTCCTCTGCGTTTGCTGTCTTCCTGTACAATGGGAGTTCTTGTAATCTATGACGTTTAATCGCCCTTTTCCTTGTCAAACTTGTTCTTTTTGCCAACGATGTTCATGAGGTCCTTGGACATGTAGTAGGGCTTCTCTGCTGAGCCATCATGCCTCTCCAGATCTTCCACTGTATGAAAAGAAATAAAATATACATTGTGAATGGATAAATACATACCCCAAAATCATTAATAATTAGTGAGAAACAATATAAAACAATAATTTAAATGACAATAATTTCTTGCCAGCTAAACTTTAGGTACCATATTTGCTGGTGTATTAACCTCACGTTTTTACATACAGAAGAACTTGCAAAAAGGGGGGAGCGGTTATTGCACAGAGATAGAGAAACACATTTCATGAAAATACTACACATATGGCTATAATAACAGTTCATGTCGAGTTAAAGGCTTTTCTGCTAAGAATAATGCTCCAATCAGAAACAAGTATTACAAAAGTTATAGGGGAAAGCATGGGATGTGTGTAAAGTTTGATTATGTTGTAAAGATACCCAGCACAGTAATTAACATCTAGAAAATGTTTCCCCTTCAATGACAACCCAAAGTTGGGGGTGCGGTTAATACACAGGTGCGGTTTATACACCAGCAAATATTTGAATTCTTGCTGAGCCATTCCTCTCCAGGTCTTCCACTGTATATTTTTTAAATCATTGATTAATAAATAAATAAATAAATAAATTAATTAATTAATTAATTAATTAATTAATTAATTAATTTGTAAAGGAGGAGAAAAAAATTTAAACAACAATATTTCCGTGTAAGATTTATTTTTATGTTAATATTTCAGCAGCTAATTTCACATTGAGGAGGACGAAAAAAACATTTTTAAATGATGAAAAAAAGAAGAGAAATAAAAGTGAGACATATGGAAAGTAAAAAAAATATCAGCAAAGGTTATGACAAAACCATCATTAGCAAATTTGATGTCATTTTCAATGAATGAATGAATGAACAAATAACCTTTTCAGTTAATACATTATTTGAAATAACATTGCCACAATCAATACATGAATTAATAATAAATAAATACAATAAATATATCAAAACTTACAGAAACAGAGGAAGAGTGTATCCACGGCCATGTCATAAACCCCAAAGAAACAGGCTGCCACAAAGTAGGTACCAATTATGATAACCTGCAACATACAAATATAAATAAGAATACAAAATTAAAACATACATACAGTCAAACCTGTGTATAGTGACCACCACTGTAGACAGGTGACCTCTATAGACAAGTTCATCCCATTGTTTTTCTCTGTAGGGGATCATGTTTAGTGGCCACTATAGGCAGGTTGGCTGCTTTAGACAGGTGGCCACTAAGACAGGTTTGACTGTATACAGATATTTGTGGATGTGGTGTGGCAAAATTAGTAGAGCTCACATTTCTAATCATGGGATTCCAATTTTAAACCTTGCAGCAAGACATTTTTTTCTCAGTTTACTATTCTCTATCCAGGTATGTAAATATGGAACTAATATGAAAAGATTGTGTTGTGCACAATCTGGCAACCAAAATGCACTGCTTTCAAGGGAGAAAAGAAATGCATATTTGTGATTCAATGATGAGGGTCCAGGGCCCCGTTTCATAAAACTTTTCAAATTGCTGTAAGTGTCCAATTATTGTAACTACCATGGCAACAACTCAAATGCTTGATGCTGATAGGCTGTTGCCATAGTAGTTACAATAATTGGACACTTACAATAACTGGGAAAGTTTTATGAAACGAGGCCTAGAAATGCTTTTTGATTGGAGTCAATATCAATGGGAAAAGGTGATAAAATCTGACATCAATTTTCAATTTGTTTTCACTAAGTAAACAAAGTCTCTTTTCTATAAAACAATCATGCATCATTCAGATGAATCTTACAATGATGCAGGTAAATGATTGAAGTCTCAAATATCGCTTTTAAAAATCATCTTATGAGGTAAAACTCATCACTTTATGAGACCATGCAATAACTGAAAAAATCTTTATGAGGTTGATGGATTCATATGTGATCAATAAATTGAATCAATAAATAATAATAATAAAATAATATATCGCACTTATATAGCGCCTAATGCAGAACAGCCTCTAAGCGCATTATTACCCCTGGTCATATGGTACAGTTCAGACCCGCACAATTATCTTGTACACATTCTCAACTCCCCGGGGAGCATACTAGCAGCGGGCAAACCTATAGGTGCACCAAGCTAATTTTCACCAGACCAGGTACCCATTTATACACCTGGGTAGAGAGCAGCAATGTGGATTAAATGCCTTGCTGAAGGACAAATGGAGTGGGCAGGGTTCGAACTTGGGGTCTCCCGATCAGAAATCACGCGCTCTACCGATCTTGCCACACCACTTCCACTAAATAATAAATGAACACAAAAGTAATATCAAACTTTTGACTGGTACTCACAATGATGGGGACCCAGTAGTAGGTGACGACCGGCACCGTGATGAGACTGGATATGAAGCCGATCTGATTGGTGAAGTAGAAGAACGAAGCCACCGCCATCAACCCGACGACCAACAGTTTCCCTAGCAACAGCACGAAGGCTGTCAAGTTGTTAACCACGGCAACGCTGCAAAGAAAATCACATATAGAAATGATAAGATTGTAAGATAAAGTGGTAAAAATGAGGCAACCATCATCAACCCAATGACCAGCAGTTTCCCTAGCAACATCACACAGGCTGTCAAGTTGTTTACCACAGCAACCCTGCAATGAAAATCACATGAAATATTAGGAGATTGTACGATTTTCCTGTGGAACACAATATCATGGATGAATTCAAACATAAGATGAAGAGTTTGAATAAAAAAAAAAACTACAGAGGAATAGTTTTGAAAATCTAAGTAAAAAATGGGAGGCAAGCTTTTGATCCAGGTGCTTTATCGAGGCCAAATTAATGGCAAGTGACTCAACTAAACATGGAATTATATACCAGAAGTAGTTTTGAAATATTACAACACTTCGATATTGCCTATCATGCTACAAGCCATCCAACGACTAATAACTATATTAATTGTGAAATTAACTGGAAATAACAAGTGCCTATTTAGACAGAAATTATAAGGATAAAATCACATCACTTTTACATTATAACATTGATTTATGATTAAATATCTTTAGTTCCATTTGTATTCTAGAAATGTAGTCACAGGAGAAATTCAGAATTGCACTCACCGAACAATGTTCCTCATGAGGAGGAAGAAGGCATTCTTTGCTGACGAACAGAAGTTCTTGCCATAGACGGCAATCTAAGAAGAAAAAAACATATATTGATCATTAACGTTCTACCTCAATATATGATGATAATTACCAAAAGTTCCACTGAAACAAATTAGAGTTAATCTTCAAAACAAATGATAATACAAAATAATAATACACCATTCATATATATGATAATAATAGCTTATTCTCTATGCGCTATACAAAATATAATTCAAGAATTTAATTCTTACGAGATAACATTATTATAAAAAATAAACGGACCTCTCACTTTAATTAGAATTACTAAAGAAAAGTACATTAACATCAAAGTGAGAATTATTTTACAAGTATAACTAGACTTTAAAAGGGCTACCTACTGCCTTCGACCCAAGCAGTATGAGACTATATATTCCCCTTATCGAAGGTAGGTGTCGCAACATGTGCCAAATTAGCAAATAGCTAGGGCTAATAAAGCCTTATACATTGGAGATGAATAGGGGTTAGGCTACATATTCATTTAAACTTGTCCTAAGTACTGGATCAAATTAATTCTTGCAATTTAATTTGGAAATCAGAAGGTGAATACTCACCAGAATGTAAGCATTCTTGTTGAGGAACTTCATGATCTTCTCCAGACACCAGAAGCAGCACTTGAGGCACTTGATGATGTACGAAACAATCTTGTTGTCAGTTTTAGCTGTTGAATTAAAACAAAACGAAAAACAGATTATTACTCAAATAATGTTAATTCTTTGTGTTTTATTGGTTAAAAACAATACAAAATAATAGAGAACATATTTCCTCTATTAAATAATATTAATGATCTTCTCCAGATGCCAGAAGCAGCACTTGAGGCACTTGGTGAAACAACCTTGTTGTCAGTTTTAAACTTTTAGCTGTTGAGATAAAGAATACAAACATTTGTATCGCTCAAATGTGTCCTTTTTGCAAACACAAAGTGCAAATGTGTATGCTTATAAGCATAATAGCAGTTAATCTTCCATAAAACAGGGCTTTTCAATGCTCAAACAAAAACTTTTCCCACACTTCCTATTGACCTAGTCCAGCATGACAATCACAAAATCCCTTCTCAATGTTTATCAAAAGAACTTGGTAGCTCAGTATTCTAACTTAATAGTATGACTCTGGTGATCTTAATGATGGTTCTTCACAGAGTCCCTTTTCAACGTTTGTTCACATATATTTACACACACTAATACTTAATCTCCAAATACAAGTACTATAATTTTATCTGTGGTTCTTCCAAAAAAGTCATTTCCATGATTGCACAAAAAAGAAGATGGTTTTACTCACACTTCAACTTCCTCTCGACATACTCCAGTATGACTCTGATGATCTGGATGATAGCAATGATGAGAGAGCCAAAGGCTATGGACCCAAGATGATACCTGCAAAATATAAATAGGAAGAATGAAAATATTGTTGGTGACAACGATGACTTCAGAAATACAATCAAATTATAATTATTTTATTTTATCTATGGAGATATGATTCAAAATCAAATAAAAACACAAGCTGTTGTTGTTCCAGAAATTCACAATTGTTATTCTTCCGGATTTACTTGAAAGATATAGCCATGATTTTTGCTTGAGACTGTACCGTAGTTGCTGGAGAACCCGGACGGGGGGAGAACCCGGCCAAAAAATGGACAGGGCTACCTTTGAAATTAGATTTGCCGAGAATGCACTGAACATGCGACTCAAAACTTATATCAAACGATTTATCTGCATATTGCTCATAAAATACATGTACATGTATATTGCTGTTCTGTAGTCCTCCTGGTTATCCAGAAAATCGCTTGAAAGTCGGTCTTTAAACTCCAAAATTTGTTATTTTTTATTTTATTCACGATAATTTGAGATTACAATTTTTATAATCTTTATTCTCGCTTTTGTAAATCTACGCTCAGTAGTTCATTTCGGTAGAAACTTACACCAATTGGACCGTAATATCGCGTTGCCTTCGCTGATAAAAAATTATCGCTCAACGGCAAAGCGGGTTTCCGCACGGCGCGATTTCATGCACGAAGGTTCAATTTATCGCAGTGCAGGAGAACCCGGACACCGCGCACGGTGCGTGTACAAAGTCAATGACGCACTGTGTTGTGTGTGACTGTCCGGGTTCTCCAGCACCCACGGTATGATATTGTTGTTATAATATCATCACTTACTATTTTGAATATTACCCGATGGAGCAATAGACGATTTCGCTAGCGGGAAGGCAGGAATATAATGGGGCTTGGTAAAAAAAAAATTAATCAAATTTTGTTTAAAAACTTTTATTGATTTTAATAGACTGATTGATTAATTAATTATTTACCTGATAGAGCGATAGAAGGACTTCGCGAGCGGGAAGGCGGGGATATCTTGGGGCTTCGTGAAGGCCCAGTAGTAAGAAGCGAACGCCCCGGCGAGGACGATCTGACCCAGCGCGATCATGAAGTTTACGAGCCAGAAGAACATGAAGAGGTTGTAGAACTGGAGATAGATGGTGTAGCTGGGCAGGGCATATTCGCTGAAGTTGCACAGAGCAGTTGTGTTGTTTCCAGGAAATGCCTGATAAAAAAAAGCAGAGTAATTATTACATTTATAGTGCCCAGCAGAACAGGAAGATGTTGTAGAACTGGAGATAGCTGGGCAGAGCATACTTGCTGAAGTTACACGCGTTGTGTTGTTTCCAACAAATGTCTAATGAAAAAAGCAGAGTAATTATTACATTTATATATTAGTGCAGGTTTTCTCTCTATCAATAATGCCAGCAGAACAGGAAGAGGTTGTAGAACTGAAGATAGACGGTGTAGCTGGGCAGGGCATACTCGCTGAAATTGCACAGAGCCGTTGTGTTGTTTCCAAATGAAGGCTGATGAAAAAAGCAGAGTAATCATTGAACTTACATTATATCCACATTTAATCTGAAAACAAAATTATGAAGTTTTTCTCTCTATCAATATTGCTGAAGAAGATGAACCGGTAAGAGAACTAGAGATAGATGGCAGGGCATACTAATGAAAGGTTGCACAGGGCCGTTGTGTTGTTGAAAGTAAATGTCAGATTAAAGAAAAAACAAATATTGGTGGTCGATGAATAAAATGATCTCTCTGTAAAACACAAATAAAGGCCTACTTACAAGTGGGTCGCATGATGTTCCGTTGGCTTGACTGAAATCTGACGGGGCATTAACCACCACATACATGTTCGAGTGAGAGGTGGCTAGGTAACTGGGGGAAAAGGCTGGAGTCAAGGCTAACAACAGATGATATGGAATCAATTGAATAGGGAGGTAAAACATGCATGTAACATAAACAACTCACAAACAAACAATATACAACTCACAACTCAAATCTGTTGCCTGGTTTTATTTTGCAAGGGCAAACACAAAATAATAATTATGATAATAATTAATAGTGTTTCTACACCTACAATATGTTATATATGCTAAAGCTAAAGCTAACAAAAATGTAAAAGGACAACAAAAAATGTTTATTATATTCTATTTTTGTGCATGGCCTTTGCAAGTAAAACATAATTATCCTAATGTATCAAGATTTTATTTAAATTCCAAAAGAAAAGATTTTCATCTGGAACCTGGTGGGCTATGTACACCTGACCTATGTGGGTTTTAGAGTCTCTATATGACCGGGTTAACCTGGTGGGCTATGAACACCTGACCTATGGGGGTTTTAGAGTCTCTATATGACCGGGTTAACCTGGTGGGCTATGTACACCTGACCTATGGGGGTTTTAGAGTCTCTATATGACCGGGTTAACCTGGTGGACTATGTACACCTGACCTATGTGGGTTTTAGAGTCTCTATATGACCGGGTTAACCTGGTGGGCTATGTACACCTGACCTATGGGGGTTTTAGAGTCTCTATATGACCGGGTTAACCTGGTGGACTATGTACACCTGACCTATGGGGGTTTTAGAGTCTCTATATGACCGGGTTAACCTGGTGGGCTATGTACACCTGACCTATGGGGGTTTTAGAGTCTCTATATGACCGGGTTAACCTGGGGGGCTATGAACACCTGACCTATGGGGGTTTTAGAGTCTCTATATGACCGGGTTAACCTGGTGGGCTATGTACACCTGACCTATGTGGGTTTTAGAGTCTCTATATGACCGGGTTAACCTGGTGGGCTATGTACACCTGACCTATGGGGGTTTTAGAGTCTCTATATGACCGGGTTAACCTGGTGGGCTATGAACACCTGACCTATGGGGGTTTTAAAGTCTCTATATGACCGGGTTAACCTGGTGGGCTATGAACACCTGACCTATGGGGGTTTTAAAGTCTCTATATGACCGGGTTAACCTGGTGGGCTATGAACACCTGACCTATGGGGGTTTTAAAGTCTCTATATGACCGGGTTAACCTGGTGGGCTATGAACACCTGACCTATGGGGGTTTTAAAGTCTCTATATGACCGGGTTAACCTGGTGGGCTATGTACACCTGACCTATGGGGGTTTTAGAGTCTCTATATGACCGGGTTAACCCGTTAATTCAGGTATCAGATGCTTAATTGGGTCCTATGGAGAATGCATATATATTATTAAATCAATTATTTCCAATGGGTTAATGAAAGGATACACTGCGATGCAGGCCCACAGAGCGACAACGATGATCTCCAGGAAGAAGGGCAGTATGGGCCAGAACAGGGTGGAGATCATGTGACCAATTGCCCTACAGAGAAGAAGTTAATAAAGACAATGTTAAACAAAATAAGTAAAGAAATGGAATTAATAAGACATTGGTAGAAAAAATATAATCAGGACGCAATAAAATAAATCAGCAGAGAACTTAGTTGTATTTTTCAAGTTTCGTTATAAAATTATTAATAAAAGGGCATAATACATAATGAGTATTAAAAGAAGTTCAATTTCAAGACTTTTTGTTTAGAAGACTAGAAAAAATACATTGTAACAATAATGATGTTCTAATTAACTTACTTTTAATTTGTATGAAAATGTTAATATTTGTCTAATTAATATTCATTATGAATTACAAGTAAATTGTCTTTCTAGAAAGTATAAATATATATCTATTTGAAGTTTATCTATCTATCCATCGATCTATCAATCAATCAATTTTATGTCTATCCACCCATCCCATTATCATTGATCATCTATTTTCCCTATCATCCCCGTCATCTTACCTGCTGGCTTCTTTGATGAGAGAGATAGCGATCCTGATGCGGGTACACAGGCACAGGACCATGAGCAGGAAGATGGCCAGCAGCACAGATAGAATGATACCTGCATGGAGAGAAAATTAGAAAGACTTTTAATCATCCGAAATCATGGACCAATTAATGTGGAAAACAACATTAAGATATAAGAAGTGTTTGAGCTGTGCATGCATGGTGCTGGAGACACATTCTGAAGATAAAGTGGGCAGATAGAATTAGCAATGAAACAGTGTTGGAGAGGATTGATCGAAGAGGTATTGAAATTGATTGGAATCATATATACAAGAGAGACGAAAGAAGGCGGCTCACAACATCAAACACAACTGGAACTAGAAGGAAGAATAAGAGGGAAGAGTTCCAGCATCACGATGACAGACTCTATAAAGAATGGCCCGTTTGCCTGTGCATGCATGGTTTCAAACTTACCAAAGGCCAGCCAGGTATCCCTCAGTGCCAGGTAACTGGACAGGTTGGAGGTGAAGGTGAGCGCTGCGTCAGCCCCGTCCACACCAGCTAGACTCACGTACATCTGGAAGCAGTACCAAACACCTAGAAATAGGATAAGCAATACAAACAAAATAATAATAATACATTACATTTATAATGCGTTAAATACAAATGTTTGCCAAAAGAGTACACATTTGAAGATGATAGTTCCGGTCTTATCATACTTTTAAAACACATACTATAACAATAGCACTGAGAAAATCTTCGCATTTGAAAACAAGCGCATGAACATAAATTATGCAGGCCCAGACCATCCTGTTATATTGGCTTATTGGCTTTATAAGAAGTTTAGCATAGTGTGCTATATAATGCCCCGGGGGGGGCACTCGAATTATTTTTTGACGGGGGTGTGCCGCACGGAAATCCGAAATAGGGGTCTTAAGAGCTGACTACAAGCACAAAATATATGGTCTTTGGAGTTACAAAAACCCTGAAACGGGAGTTAAGGGGACTAAGGAGCAGACTAAAACTTCCAAATACCGGCAAAATACATGAACTTGGAGCTACCAAAGACCTACGGAAACCCTCAAATGGTGGTCAAGGAGCTGACTAGAAGAAGAATAATGGACTTGAGGCTACTTAACTACCTAGCCAAGTCATTCCGGGGGTCTATGGAGCGGCAATTTTTGAAAATCGGGTATCTTTAGAGTGGCAATCGGGTGTGAAAATGGGGTTCTTTTAAGCGGCATATACCCGTCTTACATTATACATGAGTGCCCCCCCCCCCCCCCCCCCCCGGGTATAATGCTTTATAGCAATGTGCAATATACTGAAATACGTAATCTACAAATAGGAGAGCTCCATGTTTCATCTTTTCAACGTCATTATCTTGAATTAATATTCAATTAATCACTCACCGACACCCATGGCAGCCATAAGTCCAAAGATTGTGAACCAGACGATGATTCCTGCCAGCCAACGCATCAGCACGATGAACAGGAATGCGATCAGCATCGCAATACCAAAGGCACTGTAGAGGGAAACAGGAAAACAAGTGTCATTGCTGTAGTAATGATACCACTATTGATGATGATGATGACGATGACGACGATGACGACGATGATGACGATGATGATAATGACGATGACGATGATGAGACAACGACGACGATGATGATGACAATGATGATAACAATGAAGATGGCAATGATGATGATGATGATGATGATGATGATGATGACAATGAAGATGGCAATGATGATGATGATGATGATGATGATGATGATGATGATGATGATGATGACGATGATGATGAAGATGATAACAATAACCAAGCAATAATAATCTTATATTCGGTTTTCTCACTGTTAATTTGAAACTATTTAAAGTTAATTTTGGCACCATTTATAATATAGTCCTGTAACAAACAAACAAACAAATTAACAAACAAACAAACAAACAAAGAAAACAAACAAACAACAATAATTTGTGACACTTCCTTGACAAGGGATAAAACAAAGTTATTATTTAGGGGGTACTACTAATTCAAGATATAACAAGTACAATACAGTACAATACTTTATTCTTAAGGGAAAAGTAATTAGTCAGGGAATTAATTTTATCTGAATTAAACTCACATAAGGATGACGATCCATGATGCCACAATGTCCTGGTAGATGACCTCCACCAGCTGGGTGAAGTTCAGGATAAGATTCACAGCCCTATAGCAATAGACAAAAATACATATTAGCTAAGAGATATTGTTGCCTGCGCACTGTGTAAAACTGATAATCAAATTTACAGTGCTATATTTTACAACAAACGGATACAGAACTTTGGAGACACTATCAACATCCTTTCTTGCGAATCTATCAACTGGATGAAGTTCATGATCAGATGGACTCACAGCCCTAATTAGGCAAAGAACAGAAACAAATATACATTATTGTGATAAATAATAATAATAGTCCAACATTTGTAAGTGCATGTTACGTGCGGATTGATTGCGAGTGTGTGTCGGATAAGCAGGGTAAAAATTTTAAGCACTTAGAGATGATTATCAATCATATTAGGTGCTATATAAATCGGAAACATTATTATTATAATTGCCTATTTGTGTAATTTGTATCGTTTTTCATTTGCTCGAATAGGCCAGCCACAGTTAAGGCAAAAAAGTTAATTTCTACATTTCTACATTGGGTTAGAAAAAGATATCACAGGAGCACAGGACTTACGTTTCGAGAAGCTCTGCGGCATTGTCAGCGGTCAGGTTGCCTCCACTGGAACTTCCCGTCAGTATAAATTCATCCTCTGAAAACGCGTCTGCCACGGTGCTCAGGGAATTCACCAGGAACGTGGGTAGGCAGCGATCAAGATCTGCAACAAAGCACAGATATAGTCATAATTGATGATGATGATGATGATGATGATGATGATGATGACGATGACGACAACGACGACGATGATGATGATGATGATGAATATAATGATAATAAAAATAATAAAAATAATGGGTAATATTTATAATCAAAATGATGACAATAATGATAATAATAATATGAACAATTATAATCAAACCTCTATACAAAATAAGTTGTGATATTTCACAAATCTCAATAGCCCGGGGGGGGGGGGGGGGGGGGGCAGGGGCCCCCCTCAACAGTTTTTGCAATAATTTATTTTTTTCTCGCGCACATTTTAAGACCCTATTTGCGAAAATCGGGGGTACGGTTGCAGAGATAGAGCACATATTTGTGACCAACGTCACAAAAAATGGCGGTTTCCAATGATCTTGTGTGTACAATGTATGGGTTTTACAAGAAGTGTTGTCAGAAGAATGTTTTTTTCTGTTTTTCCTCAGATAACATCCCTTTTGGCCATCATCAACTATTCTAGATAACAAAACAATGAAAAACAAAAGATTTTAAAACAAAGAAATACATAAGAATTCAGAATTTCAAGAAAAATTAGCATATTTGCATAATTAATTACAATTATAAATATGGAATTTCAATACATGTCATGAATTTGACTAAGCTATCTTTTAGATTATATTACAAGCTACAAACATGCCAAATTTGATTGCATTTTCTCCATAAATGTGAGGAAAACTAGACAAAATTTGCATACATGTATTTGCATAATTAATTAGACAAAAATTAAGAATAACAATAGATATATAAATTTGACTATGCATTCTTGTAAAATACATGATGGGACACAGACACGCAAGTTGGTCAAAATCGGTTGATAAATGGACGAGATCTGAGGGGGGGGGCAAATTAGCCCCCCCCCCCCCCCCCCCCCCCCCGGCTATGCAGTTTCAAAATAGCCCGGGCTATATAGGGTTAAATAAAGCAAGATATAAGCATTGAGGTCAAATCATATAGATATTATAAACTTCGCACAAAAATTGTGGAAAGTATTTTGAGCCACCTATTTCTCATTTATTGAGACCTGTATATCATTTTATGCATCAGTAGATTAGCTAATTTCCTCCTCTCTAAAATGACACCACTTTTGTACCGATCGATTATATTAATGACTGAGAACATCCCCTTTGTTTACAGGTAGGTCTCAAACAGAATGTGCCAAATTGACAATTATCTGTGCTTATCTCCTATTGATTCTGTTGAGCACTATAGGATGAATCAATGAGTGGGTGAATGAATGAATGAATGAATATAATGAGTATACTGCATATAGAGTAATGGCAAATTATCTGTTTGAGACCAACCTGTTAACAAAGGGGAGGTACTAGCCATAAAGCAAACAGTTATTACAAAAGTGGTGTCATATTTTAGAGAGGAGGAAATTAGCTCATTGATTGATGCATAAAATGATACATACAGGTCTCAAATAAATGAGAAAGGCTCAAAAAACTTTCCAAACAATTTTGGGCAGAGTTTATAATATATACTTACATGGTGTTGAAGGAATGACGTAAGGTGCACACTTATCATCGTCAAACATCTCAGTCTTAGGTCAAACTGATGGCAAGTCAAGAAA